>PVIR01037635.1:0-15012 GCA_004026965.1 Petromus typicus | reverse complement strand
ACCCTAACTGCTTTCCAAAACAAACAGTAGAACTTTTCAAAAATTGTATGGGAAATGATGGTCCTGCAAAATTTTTCCTGTGTGTCTCTTAGGGACATGAGCCAACAATTTGGTCTCTAGACCAAACTGAAATTCATGATGATCCAACTCAGCTCACCTAGGGGCTAGTGAATTCACTCCTGACCCTTCTGGGAATAGTCTGGCCTCCTCTGGGGGTTGTAGAAGGCATGACAGTAGTGATCAGACTCTCTCTAGGAAGTCACCCCAAATTAAAAGCCACAGCATATTCCTGTAAAAGCCAGATATACAAGTTCTGCCCAGAAGTGGGTTGCTGGAGGAAATTTTCCAGATTTGGAAGTTAAGGTAATAAGACAAAGCACATATTTAAATGAATGAATGGCATATATATAACCTTAGGTAATAGCTGTGATTTGTTGGGCGCCTGCCACATGCCTAATATCATTTATTCATTGCAGCAAGTTTGGAGCTATGGTTACACCCCAAGGACAGATGAGGAAATCAAGGGTCAGTGAAGTTGCTGGCCTCACCCTTCTTTATACAATAGGTGCTCAGTAGAGCTGGGATTCTGAAGTCCATCTCCTTGGCTCCAGGATTCTGGTGGTGAAATTAGGTTGTGTATCTGGACTCATCCTTGAGACTCCTCATCTTTAGTAGTCCATGGGCTATGATGGCCTTTTTCTTACATCCTTGTATAATATTTTTGTCTTCACAAAACCATATTGTTATACAAGGACAACCACATAGGATGCTACTGTGCTGAGATATTTTATAAAGACAAGGTGTAAAGTTTATTGAGTCATCAGATGAAAATATATGATTATGTATAAACAGTATGGCATTAAAATGAGTTTATTAAATAAATAGGTAGATAAGAGGGTACCAGTATTTCCATAACTGCAGTTGTATAATATATTACCTAAGCCTTAGTGGCATAAACTCTATGAATTCCTTGGGCTGGAGACTGGACAGACACCATGGGATAACTTGACTTTAATGCACAGTCTGGATCTGTAGGTAGAGGACTCAGAGCTGACAACTGGACTCAGCTAAAAGCTCCCTTTCTACCATGTCTAGGGGACGCTGCTGATGTACTAGAGGCCTTAGTTTCTCCCCACTTATGATTATCCCTGGATTTCCCCTAATTGAGACCTAAGTAGTAAGGGCATGCATCCTAAAAAAGAAAGGCCAGGGTACACTCTGTCACCTTTATACCTGGCCTTGGAAGTCACCCAGTATTACTACCAACACAATGTGCCCATCATAAGCAAGTAACTAAGACCATCACTAGTTAAGGTGAGGCAAATCAGACTCCTTCTCTTGTCAGGAGGAGTGGCAATGTTCCCAGGAAAAAGTATGAGGCTGGAAATACTGCAGAGGCCACTGCTAGAAACTAAACTATGCCAGCAGTAAAAATATTTGCTCTATTTCAAAAAACAAACTTCTATGTACATACTATATAGTAAGTAGCATTCATTTAACCTTAAATATCCTTATTTGTTCTTAAAAGAAAACTTGATGTACATCATACAATATTTTTATTTTGCAGAAACATTCTCTGAGAACTATTAACAAAATAACCATACTTTAAGTACAAAGGTACACAATTATATTTGCCTTTAACTATTAGATTGCAGTGCATTGGGAAATTTAAATCATCCTTCTTTTCTGTGAGTTTAGAGATTTCTTTTTCTATGTACAAAACAACATCCTGAACAACAAAGAGCAATGAATGTAGAATGTTCCTTCTTTTCCGGGTAGGAAAGACTAAATCTAAATCATCCTAATGTCTCTTGTTTGATCTAATAAATTCCTAAGCAGAAGAAAAACATGACTTACTACCTTCCACTAGACACAAAAGGGCAAAGTGTATTATTTGGTTTTAAAATATTTGGTGATTTTTTTTCCAGAGAATTTTCTAATTATTTATGTCTAAATTATATCCATTATGGCTGGATAACACACTTTGAGTGATTTAAATATTTTTAAATGTTTTGAATTTGTTTTATGTCCCCAAATACAATAAAATTTTCATGTACACTTGAGAAGAGTTTGTATTCTGATTTGGAGAGTTTTCTATGAATGTTAATTAGATGACAATGGTTGATTGCATCTTTTGAGTTTTTACATTCTTACTGACTTTGAGCATACTTATTTTGTTACTGAAATAGCAGTACTGAAATCTGTGATAAAAACTAAAGAGTTTATCTATTTCCTAAAGTAATATCAGTTTTTCTTTCACACACTTAGTAGTTCTGTTATTAGGAAAATAAATGCTCAGGACTGTTCTCTCTCCCTTTCCTTCTTATGGACATGCTATGTTCTCTTGGTGAGCTGACTTTTTACCTTAATGAGTGAACTTCTTTATATCTGGTAATACTCTTTTTTGTCTATGAACTCAATTTCATCTGATGATAGTAGGTACTTTAACTTCTTCTTGATTAATGTTAGCATGCTGTCTGCTTCAGTTAACTCAAATCTATTTGTGTCTTCCAAGTACACCTTTCCAGGCAATATATCATTGAGTCTTTTTAAAAAATCTGTCCAACAATGTTTACCTCTTAAAAGGCTGTTAGAACTTTTTAACTTTAATGCGATTATTTCTGTTGTTAGGTTCAAATCTATCATCTTACTATTTATTTTCCATTTTCCCTATCTCTTCTTTGTCTCCTTCATTCTTTCTCTGTGTTCTTTTAATTAATTTATTTGATATGTTTCTTTCTTTCTGCTTTGATGTCTTCATAGTTATGCCTTTTCTGTATTATTAATGGTTATTTGATGGTTTGTATCATATATATTTAACTCACCAAAGTCTACCTTCAAATAACACCATTATCTACATTGCATAAAAACTTGTACAGTTGTATTCTGGCCTCTATTTTATGCTATTTCTTTTACTTTTAATTCAAATGAACTCTTATTTGGCACCAACCCCTTATGATAAACTATAAAATTCAATCATTATTTTCCTTTACTTGCTACAGTGGGGAAGTTTCCTGGGCTTTACAGAGGTGAGGGAGGTGGCTCCGACCATGCACAGGTGGGAAGAGTGGTACATTGTTCATTGTCATTGCCAAGACATGAGAGTCTTCAGGCAGCAAGAGCCCAAGGCTGAGCTCAAGCCCCCTTTCTCTCTCTCTCTCTCTGCTCCTCATACTTTCTTCTATCTCCTCAGGTCTTCTCTCTTGAAACACACTGTGAGTTCTTGCCTCTTCTATCTGAGGGACTCCCTCACTCACTCTTCTCAGAAGCTCTCCTCTCTCTGCTCTTCCTTCTTATGGACATACAATAAAACTAGTCAATAAATTTGTTTATTAGGAAAAACAAATAAAATCAGAGAAGTAACAGTAAAGATTCTCTTTTATTCCACATGGAAAAAAGATAACAAAGAAACATCAATAACAATAGCACTTATGTGAAAAGAAGTATGTGTGGAAGTATGCACAGGGGTAGGAGAAAAGAACAAAGTAACTAAGAAAAGGCTGAAAAACTTACCAACTAATAGTCAAAGTCAATATTACTAAGCTGAAAAAAAAATCAGAAACACTAAGAAAAGATCCTTAGAGTATGAGAAATGTAAGTAGTTCTATTTTGCATTATTATGTGATTATCAAAAACAGAATACAGCAACTATGGGAGAAATGTTTCAAAACTATTTTCTATCACTGTGTGTAATACTACCACTTAAAACAACACGTTTCAGGCTGCATGATTTCTGTAGGTCAGGAATCCTGGCACAGCCTTGTCCGGTCCTTTGCTCAGGGTCTGAGCAAGCTGAGACAAGCTGCCACCATCTATGGGTTCCATCTGAAGGCTGAGTGGGAGAAGGTCTGCTCTGAGCTCAGAGGGCTGGCAAACTGTCGGCCTCACTTCCATTCTGGCTATTGAACTGAGAGCCCTCAGTTCCTCACCAATGATCCCCTCCTTGGTGCAGCTCAAAACACAGCTCATTTCTTCAAAGCCGTAAAGAGAATCTACTGACGAAGTAGAAGCTAGAGAAGTATCCAATGTAACAACCATACAAGTGGAATTCTATCATTTTTGCTGTATTTTATCAGTCATAAGTAAATCACCTATACTACAACCTCGTGTTCAGGTTCAAGCAGTACAAAGGAGCAAATAGTAAAAGAAGAGGATTGGAGGGTACTGTCTGGTGTCTGTCAACCACAAAAAAGAAATTTCTGGCAGCTGTCTTCTTGCTGGTACTAGGAGGTCACAACTGCTAGTCTAGCTAGGAGTGAGTAGAAATTCTAACTGTCATGACACTGCACATGTGTCTCCAAATCGGCCACCACCTGTCCCAGATGGGCTCACATCCAAGTCCAAACAGTTGGTACTTTCATGAATAAAGAGAGAGAATTCACTTATACTATAAAGGAGAAATATTTTTGAGCTTATATAAAAATCTGCTGATGTGTTAGAAAAGCCAGAGCAAAGGTTTACCAAGCCTGATTTCTTCTTTTAAATGCAAAACACAGATTCATAAGGGTCACAGTCATGGAACTCATGTCTGTTAGCACTGACAATGACTAAAGAAATGAGACCTTTTCTTTCAAACAGACAAGTCATTATAATAAAAAATATATATTAGATCTAATTTTATAAATTCTCAGAACTCTTTCTTTTATTGTCATTGGATCTGATTCCAAACCTTAGGCTTATATCACAAATTGGTTAGGACCTGAAACTTTTCCTCTGAGAACCTATGAAAATGAGCCTGAAGATTATTACCAAGGTTAGTGTACAAAGCTCATAACATGTGTTACAGACCTATGTCTTCCAAAAAGCTCAGTGTATGGGACCCTGGAAATACTACTTGGCCACTCTATGCTTTGTCGTCCTCATCACAAAATTGATAGCACTGGACTAAATACTCTCTTTCAGCTCTAACAGTCTACAAATACATGCTTTTCTTACCATCCAATCATCCTGAATTATGCCAAATTGTTTCAGTCTAAATTTGAAAGGCCTTTGGGGGCTTGTAATTTGCAATCAGTCACTTCAGAATGAGTGTCAAGAGAACAGTCTCAAGTGTAAGATATAAACTGACTGCAAAGTGGATCTGTGGAGCCTTTAAGGGGCCATACTGTGAGTGCAGAGCAAGGGTTGAAATCCAGCTGCAACAGTGACTGGTCTCTCTGTGTCAAGTGTAACTTGTGCATCCCCTCTGAGACTTCCTAACCAAGGGTCCTGACACACTTCCAGACAGTGTAATTAGGACTGACAGTCACTTTTCTATACGACTTCAAATGTTCAGCTAAGAACAGGCTTGGCTCACTCCTACTCTAGACTACAGAGGCCAGGCTATACTCCTTTGTGCTCTCACCTCTTCAGCAACTCATGTATATAAAGGCAGCTCGTAGAACACGGCCATGTATCCTCTCCCATTTTATCCTCTTCTACTGGGTCTGCCACAGTGAGGATCTGGCCCATCCTCAACAGAGTCAAAATAAACATGAAAGGCAAAAGTTTTACACTGCTTCAGGACATCCAGTGCCACACCTGCAAAACTAAATACACACAAGAAAGAAGACTTAGAGAGTTACTTCAGAAAGTCTGAAGAATGGTAGGACAAGTGTGTTCAAAACAAGGGGAAGTATTTTGGTGGGTTTAAGGGCAGTATGTCTTATATGTAATAATTTTAAATGTGAACATTCACTGTACTTGTATGCATACCCTGAGGCCAGAAAAACTTTCAGTGCAGGAACAAGCATTTGGAAACCTCAACTCCAGAGATGATGACTAAAGATTTAGATATTACATATCCCATGTAGGGGAAGAATGTAGCATGAAAAGAGAAGAAACAGAAATAAGTCTTGAAGGACCGCCATGTTCCAGGAGTTAAGGAAGGATGACATCTTACAGGAAGTTGGCAAGACCTAGACAGAGTTATAAGATAAAAGTCAAGAGAGAAGATATATGCCATTACCAACATTAACAATACATTAAGAGTTCACTACGATGAGATCTGAGAGATATCCATTGGATTTAGTGACATAAAGGCTATGAGTGCCTAAATCATGTCAATAAGATGTTGGGGACTCGATGCCAACTGGACTGATCTGAGAAAAGCATGAATGATGATAAGAACGTAGGTATGATTAGCTACTAAAAGATGGGACAGGAGTTGAGAGATGAGGTATAATGGAGGGAAAGTGAGAAAAGACTTTGCCATTATAAAATGCTGTTGGGGAACAGAAATAATGAGAAAGTAGATCCCAAGAAAGAGAAGAGAGATGATGTTGGTGAAAAACAGTGGGAAAACAAGAGTGAACCTGGGCATAGGAGCAGGAAGTGACTTTCGATCACAAATGGGATAACTCTTCACCCTAGTGGGAGTTTGAAAGGAAGGGATGAATGCAGAGAGACATGTTTGAGCATTGGGTTGAAAAAAGTGGGGTGTAGGTAGGTAGGGGATCTCCTTTAAAATAACTCCTCTTTTAGATCACACATGAGTTTGCAGATCCAAAGAAAGGAAACAGTAATGGAAATGGGTTCTTGGGTCAGTTCTTGAGTACAGGAACTATAAGCATGTATTATCATGTTTTTATCAACCAAGTGGAAAAATGTTACTTTGGTCTTTACTAAGTACTAGATAGATTTTTAATGGCTTGCTTCACTGAATTCAGTCTGGCTTTGGTCTGTATCGTGACTGCTTTCTGCTCACTGAAATAATCTATTTTATCCACACAGACACAGTCTCAAGCAATATCTTCCAAAGCACGGGGTTTAAATATGTTTTCAATAATTTCTCCTTTCCCTTTCATTCTATTAGACATTCAGCTTCTTAGTTCTTAAGAATTTCAGCAATGCCATGCTAAATGTCAGGCAATACTGAACATTTAACTATTGATGTAATTTCAGCAATAGCTCAGATTCTCACCATTCCCGTGAGGGAGTCTCAAATTTCTCTTATGCTTCCCCCAAGTTTCAAAATGGAAGTGTAGTCAATGCATTGAAAATAACCCAGAAGATAACAGATCTCCTAAATTCCAGATTTACCATGACTTTAACCAATATCCTTTGCAGTTTACTGATCTTTTTATTTCCCGTCAGTTTTTTTCTGGTTCCTATTTCTGGCATATCAAACACTCTTTAACTTAGGCCTCTTTCTGGCTCTGGTTTCTGAAATTATATTTGTTTTTAAGTTTTTCTTTGATTCTGAAGACTTATTAAGACATTAATGAAAAGAGCAACCTGAAGGATGTCAAAGATGTTCCAGTGAAGAGTTGCCAAGGATCAACCTGATCACAGGGGCTTGTCTATGAAAATAAAAGAGAGGGGTCGGGCTCTATAATTAAATCTCTAGGTGGCTGAGCTTAGACAGCCTTCCAAAACAGATAAGATGAAGCCAATATAGGTGATTATTTGGGGATGTAAGCAAGCCAAGCCAAAGTGCATAATAATAACTCAGAGTTTGGAAGGATATTTAATTAAAAAGCAAATGTTGAAAGTACTCATACTAATGTGAATGATGATCTTCTATTACCTGGAAAAAAAGTATTTCTGTTTCACTATCCACAAAATTTTCTTCTTCCGTTTCACTTAGGGATGGAACATTTTTATATTACTCCCTTTGAGTCAAATAGTTCTGTTCAAACATGGGCCTGTGGGATAGAGCACAGGATTAAATTTTCAGGAGGCTTGTCGATTTCTTTACTACCCATCTCATGTCTGCTTCACCATCTCCTCATAACTATCCCGACATTCCTGTTGTTCTCCAGATACAGTCAACGTCATCGAATGTAAGACGTGTTGTTTGACACTAGACAAGGCAGTGGGCTGGCCATAGAAGTAGCATACAGAAAAGAAAACTCCCAGGTAATCAGTTCAAGCTAGGAAAGTGAGGAAAGGGCTAGGAGCAACTCGAGTCAATGAGATGAAATGCTGGGAATCAAAGCTAGCAAAAAGAGACAGGGTCAAACACCTGGCTGAATAAACAAGGGATGGACATAATGATTGGAAACAACACTGTGTCCTTCCAGAGGCCAAATACATGATATTCATGGTCTTTATTTATTGTTCAGTTAAACTCATGTATTTTTGTTTGATACTAAAGTAGAAGTGTACAAAAGGCATGACAGGAGACGGATCATTGTGATGTGTCAACCTGACTAAGAACAACCCAGCAGATTAATAAAAGTTCCAGGTGTCTGTTGATGATTGAGGGGGAAAGGCCCAACCCAGATGTGGGGGCCAACAACAAATAGGTATGTAGCCTGGATAGACTAGAAGGGAAAGAAGAAAGTGTTCCCCGTTTTGGAGATCTCTGGACTCTGCTGTTACCTTTGAATCTTGCCTTCTAGCACAAATTCTTCTATCTTCCAATGCAGACTTTTCAAGCTTCCTATACTTCCATGCATGGGTGACTCTGCAGTAAGATTCCAGGCCTTCAAAATCCCACTGGCTCTAGATCCCCAGGATCTGCACTGTATATATGCTCACTGGACTCTTTGACCTCTGATTCCATAGGCAACCATTAGGAGATTTCTCTTTCTGTTCTATAAGTTTACCTAACAAATCCCTTTATATAATTTGTATAATACATATTTTTTGGTTCTGTTCCTCTAAAGAACCCTAACTAATAAAAATACAATATTTTAAAATTTGTTTTCCTCTGAAAATTCTGTCTGTGAGTTTCACACTCATTTTTAAAGGAATTTATTCAGTATATCGAGATGGATCTCATAATGTCCCATGTTAGTATTGTTTTAGTAATTACAACCTATAGATGTGTGAGGTAGCTATGTTTAGCTTTTCAAGTATCATATTATGTATCCTGCAGGCCAAAAGAGAGCCATGACAACAAGCATTGTGAAATTTGTTCCATTTCAGTCTTGATTACAGAGTCTTGCTTTGTAGTTCAGGCTGGTCCTGAACTCATCAGTCTCCCTGCCTCTGCCTCCTGAGTGCTGGGATTACAGGTGAGAGCCACCATGCCTGGTACTATGGAACATGATACTGATTGCTGGTGGGTGTGAGTCACCACACCTGGCATTGTTGTATATCATTACTAGAGATCGAACCCGGTCCCTTACACTTGCAAGGCAAGTGCCAGAACCATTGAGATAAATCCTCGGACTGTTGATTATAGATTATATATTTTAAAAACAAAGTTTATGTCATGTCCCATTGCACAGTAGGGAATACAGGTGGTAACGTTCTCCATTTCATGTTTCAGAAAACTACATGAAAGGGTTTTTGCATGTTTTTTCTACAAGTGAATGATAAATATTTGAAGAAGTAGAAGTAGATGTCTTACCTTAAATTGAATATAATAGTGTATACATCTAGTGAAGCATCACCTATAAATATAAAACACTTTTAGCTCTAAAAGCTCTACATTTTTAAATGTAAGTTTTAATGACTACCAGAAAAACTTTTTAAAAAGAAATTTGTCATTCCTCTGGCTCAGCCTCCTTCTTCCCCAAGATATTCTCTCACCTCTCCACACTTGTCCTCAATTCTCTCTCCACCTCCACCTACAGATTCTTTTGGCTCAAGTATCCCACGCCCAGATATTATGTCTACTGTTCAGGCTTGTATCCTTCTGTCCCCCAAAGCTTCATGCACTCATATGTGGAGCATCTTGGAGTGGCTGTATTTGGAGTGTGAAAATGTGGATTAAGGGTGTGATCCTGGAACTAAGAGTGTGGGTAATGGACGCCCCAGCCTGGATATGGGTGCAACAATCAATAGGCTTACAGGCTGTATGAGAAATAAAGGGACAAAACAAATGCAGGTTCCTGCTGTCCTTTGCTGTTTGCTGCTTTGTTTCCTCCTGCCTTTTATGCCCCCACCTGTTTCTCCTCTGTTCTGCCCCTCCACCATGCCAACCAGCTGACTATGGACTGAACTCTCTACAAACTGTCAGCTGAACTAAACCTTTCCTTCTTCAACTTTTGGATGTTGGGTGTTTTGTTCCAGCAACAAAAAAATTAATTGAAACATCTAGGTTCTAAACATTCAGACATTTCCCTAAGAAGTTTTATCAGAGCATGCTTCCAACCACGATGATCTCTGAGAAGTTAAAGAGTGAGAGGATAAACTGTTTGTCACTGCACCTGAGAATTGTTGATTTAACAGTTTGTGACTCTGACCTTCTATCTCTGCATTGGCCCTTTGAATAGTTTGCACATTTTGAGAAAATGTAGAGAGCTCATGCCCTATTAAAACCACTTATTTATTGCCTGGTTTACTTTTCTCACTAGTATATGATACCCACAATGACAATGTAAAGGAGGAAAGGTTACTATGGCTCAGTTTGTAGAGATTTCAGTCCGTTGATCCAAAGCAAGGGAGCATGGCAGAGGGATACATCAAAAGAGGAACAGTCCATAGCACGGCAGCAAGAAATAGGGTGGGAAACAGTAAGAGAGAAAGAGATATATCTCTCCAGGAAATGCTCCCAGTGACCCATCTTATCTATCCAGGCTTTGCTTCTTTCACATTTTGTTATAAACTTTCAATGGACTAATTCAGTAATGAATATCATGACTCATGATCCAACAACTTCACATAAAGACATATCTGAGTACATGTGGCCTTAGGGGGACATCTAGATATAAACCATAACATTTGACCCCTGTCCCCTAAAAGATTCATGTGCATCTCTAGGCAAAATTCATCTAATTCATCTCTAATAGCTGCCAAAGTCCTAATAGTTTCAGCACTGCAAAAAAGTCCAATTTCAAAGACTTCTCTGAGATTTAAGGCAAACTCTTAATTATGAGCCTCTATAAAAATGGAAAGAAAATTAAACACTTCCAACATAGAGTGACAAAGGATAAAAATTCCTATTCTGAAAGGCAGAAAAAGGATAGAAAGACATGGAACTAAAGCAAGACCAAAACCCAGCAGAGTGAACATTAAATTCTATAGTTCGAAGTCCAGCACATTGGACAATCTAAGGCAAGTAGTGAATTCCAGAGGGCTTAGGCAGACATGTCCCTCCAACTTGTCAATGAAGGATGTAGCCCTCACTGTTGCTTTCTTGACTTATTTTTTTCACTCCCGTGTCTTTCCCCACAGGTTCTTGGCTTTTCCAACACCCTGAGATCTATACTGCACTTTTGGCTTCTCTCTCATTACTTGCTTCTCAGAACATCACACACCACACTCTCAGGAGCACATCGCCTGACTTCCCAGGTCCTCCAAAATCTGGGTAGAAGACTCCTTGATCCACAGTTCTTGTGTTTTGCATGCACATAACACCAGCACCACCTGGATAATGCTGAGGCAGTGACTGAAGGGCTTTTGCCTCTTGCTAGTGGTTTCACAGGCCACAGAGTGCCTGGATGGTTAGGCATAGAGAACTGAATCCTAAAAATTCAGTTCCCATCCCCTAGGCTTCCACTGTTTGGAGGGTGGAGTTCCTGGGTTCTAGTCTCAAAGCAAAGTCTTTCACTTCTACAATTTTGAGTCTTCAAAGGGTAGGATCTTGCTAATTTCTAATATTCCTTCCTGGAATATTTTGTGTTTTCCAGTCCTAAAATACTTGACTTTTTTTTAATGCTGATGTTTTTAGCAACCAAACTCTCCTTGCTCTGTTTTTACAGGTATCACCTCTACTAGTTTCCTTCTGAGCTAAATTTTTTTTTAATTTTTAATCTTTATTGGTACATTAAATATACATATCATGATTGCACTCCATAATGGGGATTTGTACCAGTATAAGACACAACTTAATTCTCATTTTTTCCCATAGCCCTACCCACCCTACCACCCCCCATATACATAAAATTTGTTTCCTTACCTTTTTGTTACAATCTCAACATTTTCCCCCTTCTTCCTATTTTACATTGAGCATTTTCTATTTCACAATATATAACATACAATTCTAGGACTCATTTACATTCTTTTGTACTGTTTGCTCTTGACTTTCAACATAGATCTGGATAAAATTGCCCCCTCAAAAATATGCACTCCACAGTTTTAATATTAAATTGCCTCAGAATATTCTCTGTCAGATTAATTAATCTGTCACACTTAATCTCAGCCTCTCACAAAGTCTCAAGACATGAAAAAAATGCAGAAACATTTTCTTCCAAAACTGAGCACACATAGCCATGTGTCCAATTGTTGATGGAATCCTTCTTCTCATCTGAAAGCTCTTGAGCCTAATCTTTTCTGGCTCTATTACTGTCAATACTCTGGCCTTTTAAGCTCAGACTAGCCAATGAAAACCACATTATGAATTATTCATAAGTATAAATGAGGCATAGAGGGAAGTACTGAAAGACTTCCTCTTTATAACTATTGTTTAAAAACTCCTCATTCTAGAGTGTGTGATAGATATTGTGAAATAGAAAATATTCAAAGGGAAGTGAGATAGAGGTAAGTAATGAGGGGAACGAAAAAAATGTGATGGTAAAAAAAAATGGGAAATAAAGCTTCTATACAGAAGACATGAGGTTGGCAGGGTGGGTAGGGGAATGGAAAATATGAGAATTAAATTATGTCATGTACTGGTACCCATTGTCAGTGTTGAGTGTGAACATGATGTGTACATAAAATGTACCAATAAAAAAATCCTCTTGCTGCTATAGGGAGTACTATGGTCAAATACTTTCAAAATGAAAAATCAGTCACCTTGATGACAAAAGTCAGTTGTTGCATGTATATTCTAATAAGGAGAGTTTGGAAAGGGAAAACCAAATCTGCAGGAGATATTCTCACTCATTTCAATTTCTTCTCATAGGAGAATATGGCTCAGCAAATCTATATCCTCAATGAGTTTCCTTTTTTTTTTATATTTGCATTTATGTGTATTGGTTTTATCAGCTTACTATAGTTACACATGCTTTTCCTATAGGCTTTCTGAGATCTTGGCACCTAAACTTTTCCAGGCTCACTCGTTGATGACTATACAAAGTTCAAGATCAATGACTTTCAATGGTTCTTACATGAGTGAATAGAAACACCGATTAAAGACTGGTAATGAAATAGCACACTTGCCTGTGACTCTCAAAGCAATTTACCAAGAATCATTATATGATCTTATAATGTTTAGGACAAGTGATTGTGTCCACATTTGCTTGTGACACTGCGTAACCCAGGGCCTATTGCTCTTATTGTGCTACACCCCACCAGCCTGATGATAACCCTGGGAACTCTTCAGAAATCAGTGGGGAAGCTGGTGGAAACTCTGCACTGCAGGGGGTTAGAGGTTAAGCCTGCCGCTCAGTTGCCCCACAAGGAATCACACAGCAGATTGGTTACTTCCATGGTTTAGTTCCTTCTGGTTGAAATAATAGGTATCTTTTTAGATCCAGCCAGTGTTTTGCATGCTGGAGCTACTGACCCAGATCCTCCATTTAGATTTGACTCTACTGCTGACCATGAGGAGACTTGAGGAAAGCACAACATTTTCCCTAACTGACGCAAGGAAATGAAGACATCCTTCTCCCAAGCACTAAAGTAAAACTTTCCTTTTACTTTCCACATCCACCTTTTGGTTGCTGTTGTTCTCCATAACTTTTATTGAGAGTCAGAAATTTAGTTCAGTGGCACCACACCTGCCTCATTAACATTTATTTGATGTTTCCTTTGTGAGTATAGAAATGAGTTGCATCACAGAAATGTTTGAAAATACCCACATGTGCAAAGATAAGAACACAAATTATACAGAATTCTGTCACTCAGAATCAAGCAGTTAAACATTCTTGCAGTATAGTGGTAACACAGTTCACAACCTTAATTCATTCCATGATTCTGGGAAAGATGGCCACAATCATGTTCATCACTCAAGGCTAAGTTCATGAATGGAAACAAAAATTTTCTAAATGTTTCTGTTTTCAAACTGAATTGTTCACAAACAGAAATATTCATGAACTGAGAATGACTGTATTTCCTCCCAAACCTGTTTTTTTGTTTGTTTGTTTTTTTGGTGGTTTTATTTTTTCTTATAAACACATATTTCTTAACACAACTGGGGCCAAGCTATATGCATTGCATACTGTGTGTGATTGAAAATATGATGCATGGTTACATTTTAAAATTATTACAATGAAGACATGTTGCCATTGATTCTCCTCAGAGTATTCCCCTCTTGTCTGAAACATACTAATTCCACTGGTCTTTCTACTTCCTGAAGCAATTCTAGAAGTCCTTTTTCATCAGTGTCTTTGTTGCATTGTTAAGGCTGCCCAGAGGTCCTGAATTGATTAATAACATTTACCTTTCTCAGTCATTTTGACTTTGAGGGAGAGGCAGAAGCCACACGGTATCAGATCTGGTGAATATGGTGGATGAAGACACACTATACTCTTTGGGGTTTCATTGGTTTGTTTTATTGTTTTTTTTTAATCTAGCCTGTCTTTCTGTTGGATGCACCTTGGCAGCAGCCTTCACTGTATTTTTTTTTTTTTAAGGTTTTTTGAGACAGGGTCTCGCTTTGTGATTCAGGCTGGCCCTGAGCTCAGCTTCAAACTCACATCATAGCAATCCTCCTGCCTCTGCCTCCTGAGTGCTGGAATGACAGGCATGAGCCACCACACCCAGCACTGTGGTATGTGGTACTGGTTGTTGCTGGGCGCGAGTCTCCACTCCCAGTATGGTATGCGGTTACCAGGGATCGAACCCAAGTCCCTGAGCTTGCAAGACAGGTGCCAGAAACACTGAGCTAACTCCCTGGCCCCTCACTGTATTTTTTAAATCAGATCTTATAAAGACACTCAGGGAAGAGCAGGAACTGTGAAATAAATACACCCAAAGCAAGACAAAGTATTCTGAGGGAGATTAACAACAATATGTTATTCATTATAATAGCTAAAATTTAGCTGTTAGCTTAAATTTTCACCAATTAATTTTGATACTATGTTGTTTATTGTTTGGGATTTTTGCACTTAACAACACATCTTGAATAGTTTTTACAGGTAAGTGGATATTCTTTATAATATGATTTCTAAAAGTTTCATAGTAGTTTGTGTTGGCATTAGTTAATTTATTAAACCCTTTCACCCCTGAAATGTGGGTCAATTCCAAGTCTTCACT
>PVIR01037634.1:0-15001 GCA_004026965.1 Petromus typicus | reverse complement strand
AACTTTTATTGTCTATAAATTACTCAGCCTTATTTTATTATAGTAGCATAAAACATACTGAAATGGATACTTATCTTTTCAAAAGTTAAATATTCCTTTGGAGGTCAAGTTTAAGTTCAAACTGCAGTGCTGGCAATGCAGATTTTTAACACAGATCACAAAAAACATGCACAAAAAAGTACTGGTACAAAATAAAGCTAAGAATTAGGCTAAAGAGCTGCTGCTTTAAGTAAACAAAAGGGGGCTAGGAATTTAGCTCAGTGGTTCACTGCCTGTCTTGCAAACCCAAGGTCTCAGCCTGGTAACCACATACAACAATACCAGGTGCAGTGACTCACACCCACCAGCAATCAGTACCACACACCATAATGCGGGGCATGGTGGCCTCATACCTGTCATCCCAGCACTCGGGAGGCAGAGGCAGGAGGATTGCTGTGAGTTCTAGGCCCACTTGGGCTACATAAAGAGTTCAGGGCCAGCCTGAACTACAAAGCAAGATCCTGTGTCAAAAAGCTAAAAGGGAAAAAAAAAAAAAGGGCCAAAATCACTATAAAAAATATAAAACGCTACAATATGGAACATCTAATTACATTGTAAAAACTATTCTTTTTGTCTTACTTGTAAAGAAAACAATGATATTACTGTAAATACCTGAAAGGCTGCCAAAAAAAGAAGTACAATTTGTTTTTTGTAAAAGAGATAATTACCAGCTATATAAAAAAGGAAATGTCACATGGCATACCACTTGACTCAGAACACTACTTGTTTTTGTTTTTGTTTTGAGACAGGGTCTTGCTTTGTGGTTCAGGCTGGCCCTGAGCTCAGCCTCAAACTCACATCACAGCAATTCTCCTGCCTCTGCCTCCTGAGTGCTGGGATTACAGGCGTGAGCCACCACACCCGGCACTGTGGTTTGTGGTACTGACTGCTGCTGGGCATGAGTCTCCACACCCAGTATTGTATGTGGTTAACCCAGGATCTAACTCGGGTCCTTGCTTGCAAGATAAGTGCTGGAACCACCGAGCTAAATCCCCGGCCCTCAGAACACTATTTTACTCAGTCATAACAATGTAGACAACAAATTTTAATTTAACAAATAATTACAATATAGTTCTAGTAGGATGAGTTGGGCAGGTAGAAGGAATTTAATGCTTGAAAAAAGTAAATCTTTACTAACTGTAATAAAAAATTAGTTAAATGCACAAATTCAGAAATAGCAATTTAAGACCAGGGATTTAGCTCAGTGGTTCCAGTGTCCGCCTGGCAAGCACAAGGTCCCGAGTTCGACTCCCAATACCTCCCCCACCATAAGGAACTGTTCTGTGCTCCACCAGGGACAATGAGGGAGGAATTAGTCTGGCATCAGGGTTCACTGCTGAGCCAGGCCTTACTGTCCCTTGCTCTTTGCCAGATGTCACTATCCCATCTAAATGGGGCTCCATGAGTCACAACTGCCTGGAACTGGACATAGGGCCACAGACACCAGAGTAGGGAGCCACTCTGAACCAGCCTCCTGCCTCAAGTGATGTTTGATATTGTCCCTGTCACCTGTGTCACTGGTGAGTGACAATATGATAGTACAGTGGCTTCAAAGGCTTGCTTCATAAAAATCCAGGCTTTCCCTCTAGTTAGGACCTGAGCAAGTGATTTAATAGCCCTGTGCCTTGATTTTTATCATTGGGGCTAAAAATGCCTCCATATAGGGACAGTACATAGGAAAACTACAGGAGCGAGGACATATAAGCCTAGGAAATGTTAGTTGTAATTATCTCCCTTTGTAAATGACACAGAGAGGGAAAGTGGCATGCACGAGGTCACACAGCAGAACGGAGACAGAGCTAGGATCTTCTGTCCTGGTGTAAGCCTCACATTGCCCGTTTTGATATGCATGAATACCTGTGGCCAGATACACAAACAAATGAAAACAAGGAGGGAGGGAAGAGTAAGAGGTGGAGACCAAGAAGAAAGATGTTATCTTCTTTGTGTTTTAGTATTTTCAAAGCACGTGACTGTATTTCTAACAAAAACTGAGGAGGCAAAGCAATGAATAAATGGAACTAATAATGCCTCCTTCACAGAGGAGAACAAATGAGAAACAGAAGTGGACATATTCTAGACTAAGTGATACTGAAACGTGAAGGCTTATGACTAATCACGGAGCTTTTTAGTAAAAGCAAACTTCACTCTGGGTTTGCAGAATGAACTGGAGAAGGGGCACACATTCCAAGCTGTTCATTGGTCAACACCGTCTCCGGTCTCCTTGGCCACAGGTGACGCTATCTTGGAGCACAATGGAAATTTCCACCTTGGCACCTGGCAAGTGCAAGGTCTCCACCCCTGCTGGCTCTCCCAAACTGGACCCTTTGCATTCTGGCCCCCAGTTGGATGGCTGCTCTGGAAAACATGACTAGGGCTGCAAGAATTGGGTGGTTTTGTGGGTTTTTTTTTCTCTGTATGGGGGATGACAGTGAAGCCTACAGTTTGTTTTTCAAGGGAGGGAATCAAGTCCCAGAAATAGCTGAGCCCGAGATGGCAGGCGGCTGGCAGAGAGCAGGAGGCTCCAGGGCAACGCTCCCAGGCCATGTTGACTTTGGATGGGCTGCCTGAGCATTGTAAACAATCACAGAAATGATTTCCTACCCTGGCGAAAGTCTTGTTTGGACAAGGGGTCCCCCCCCCAACTTCTTTAAAAGGCAGTTTTATCATTTGTTTGCAAAAATGCTCAATCCCCTCTTTCTTTTCTTGTTCCCTCAGTGGCTCTGCTCCCCCAGAGCCAGATGAAAAATCTTTGTGTTTCTTTAATGTTAACCAAACCCTCACTCCTTTTCTAAACTGTTCCAGCAACAGGACTTACAAGGGTCTGTTAAGGATTTTGTTAGGCTGAAGTCTTTAGCCCGAGCGACTTGGAGTTTTTTTCTTCCTGTTTATTACATTTTTAACTACTAACACAGATTGGGAGGGCAATAAAAATGCCACTCCTAATGTGTTGGCCTGCATTACCTAACGTTCCATTCTAGACACTGATGTAACCGATCAGATCTCACCCACCCTCTCAGGATGTCAGACTGAGAAGCGAAACTGGTCCTCCAGGCTCCGTGGAGCTGGCCGAGGCTGCCAGCCAGAGTGCTGGGGGAGGGGCGCGGGCGCTGAAGAGCGGCCAGAACACGGTGCGTCCAGAGAGAAGGAATATTGTGTTCTTGACCACCCAGGGACAAGGGCGGCCACACAGCAGATGAGGGCTGCGATATGTTAGCCTACATACTGCGCCTCTTAGCTCCAGGACGCAGAAGAAGAAAGAAGGAAGAAGGAGACGGCAGAGGGACAGGAGTGGGGGTGGACAGAAGGGGAGGCACAGGCTGCGCTCTAGCTCCAACAGGCCCAGCTGGAAACAGAAGCCACGCTCCCGCTGGATAATAGGACAGAGTTTAATAAAGGCAGCATTGTCGGGGGAAGCAAGAGGTGAGGGGAAACAGAAGGGACATGGCCCCACCTCAGAGCCTGCAGTGCAGGGAGCTGGTTTCAGGCCTGGGCTGAGGCGCCTGCTCTAAAGACAGCACACAACACACAGCCCGTAGGGGCCCAGGATTTAGCTCAAGTGGTACCACGCCTTGGAAGCACATAGGCCCTAGTTCAATCCTCAGTACTGAAAAAAAAAAAAAAAAAACACACACATAATCTCTTATCCCTCACACACCACCCAAAAGGATGTCACATTGTTTGAAGACCTGATGGAAACAACCAAGTAATGAGTACAAGTTATGAACTGACAAAGTTGGGCTGGGGATTCAGCTCAGCAGTACCGCATCTGCCTGGCAAACGCAAGGTCCTGAGCTCGATCCCTGCTACTGAGGGGAAGAAAAAAACAAAACAAAACTGATAAGGGCACACTTTGCAAATATAGTAAAAATATGGGCTGTACACTTTACTTGGGTCAGTTATATAATGCAAACCACACCTCCACAAAGCTGTTTAAAACACAAACAAAAGGGCCAGGGATTTAGCTCAGTGGTTCTGGCCCTGTCTTGCAAACGAAAGGACCAGGGGTTAGATCCCAGGGGTTCTATCCCCAGTAACCACATACAGTACTGGTGGTGGAAACTCACACCCAGCAGCAATCAGTACCACATACCACAGTGCCAGGCATGGTGGCTCACACCTGTAACCCCAGAACTTGGGAAGCAGAGGCAGGAGGATTGTTGTGATGTGACTTTGAGGCTGAGCTCAGGGCCAGCCTGAACCACAAAGCGAGACCCTGTCTCAAAAAAAAAAAAAAAGCCTACAAACAAAAGTAATAAGAGAATCACTGATTAAAACACTGCCGTCATACCTTCCAAATGACTAGACAAATAAAAGCTGAGAAAATATAACAAGATACAAAAACAACTGGACCTTGTATACTGAAGCTCTAGAATCCTAGCCACAAACAACTAGCAGCATACAGCAGAATCCTTTATTTATTGATTTTGTAGTACTAGGGATTAAACCCACAGCTTTTGAATTGAGCAACATCCCCAACCCTTATTTATTTATTTTTTTTGAGATGGTCTCACTAAGTCACTAAATTGCCTGGCGGGGCTGGAACTTGTGGCCCTCTGGCCCCGGCCTCCTACAGCATAGGAAGTAGAAGCATGCATCACCACACCTGGACAAACCTCCTTCCTTTTTAAAATGAATGATATTTCACTGTACATACAACATTCTATTTATGCATTCATTTGTTGAGGAAAACTTGGGCTGCTTCTAACTTCTGGCCATTTTGAAGAACACTGCTATGGACACAGATAGGCAAATATTTGTTCAAGTCTCCATTTTCATTTCATTTCAAGGAACTGCTGGGTGACACTGATAATTCTGTTTATTCTGGGGAATAATCATACTAGTTTTAATAGTAATACAAGGGAGAGTGTTTAAATCATTAATTTCCTCTTTTTAGGAAGGAGTAAATGATATTATTTATTTTCTGAAGATGATTAAATTAAGTGATACTGGTTAAATAATTATTTCAAATTACAAGAGTAACCATTAGTAGAACTAAAGAGTTTGAATACTTCTAAATTGCAAGAAAACAAAGAAAAGAAACAGACTACACAGAAACATAAAAACAGAGGCAACAAAATGTGACAGAAATAGAGTAAACCTATGTTTTTTTGTTTTTTTAAGACAAATGCTTGATATGTACTGCAGGTTGGATTTGAACTCAAAATGTAGCCCAGGCTGGTCTTACACTCATAGTGATCCTCCTGCCTCAGCCTCTTAAATTGCTGAAATTACAGGTATGTGCCACCATGCTCAACTTAATCTATGCTATCAACATAAATAAAACCAATATAAACTCACTGTTGAAAGAAAATGAAAGCTAGTTATATGTCATTAACAAGAAATACACAGTACTTAACAAAAAAAGCCAGAAAAGTTGAAATTAAATATATTATACTTAAATTCAAACAAAAGTAAGCAAGAATAATAACAAGCTGATGGGGTGACTACAGATAACAGTATCTAGAAAAGAAGAGCATGAAGGCGCCAAATTTACAATCAACGAACGGTAAGGTACCGAGAATGTAGCTCAGCAATACAGCACCTGCTGGCAAGCATGAGGATCTGAGTTTGATTCCTGGTCCCCCCTCCACAAAAAAAGTAATGATAAGAAGGTAGAAACAGCATTATCCTGATTTGATCAACACATACAGATATTGAAGTATCACAATGTATCCCATAAAATATTAATAAATTTTTTAATATCCAAAGAGATAGAAATGCTAACTCCACTGATTTTATCAATATAAGTTGTATACATGTAATTTATCAAATCATACCTCGTTAAAATGTGAAAAAAAGCTAGAAATTTAGCTCAAGTGGTACCGTGCCTACCTTGGACACATAAGGGCTGGAATTCAATCCCCTGTACTACAAAACAAATAAACAAACAAAAATGTGAAAAAAGACTAACAGGCTTAGTTGAAGCTAATACACATTGCAGTAGTAGCATTGGAATATATAAAGTAAAAGTATCAAAATTATAAAGATGGATCTACAGGATACAATACTGCAAGAAATCCAGAAATCAATTGCAAAAAGAGGCTTTAATGTACTAGTCTTCCATACCTAGAAAGTAAAATAGTAATTTTTCTGAGATTCTTAAGATATATAGTCAAGTAATTATTCTGAGATTTTAAGTAACACGCATTTAATAACACTGATAATGGATGACAGCTAGCTGGCTGGGAATGGTAAACAAAGTGTATATTTTAAATATAAAAACTACATCTTCTTCTCAAGTCCTCATTAAACATTTATAAAATTTGATGGTACAACAGGCCACAAAGAAAATGATTTACAAAAAGTGGGAGTGGAATCACTCATTTCTCTGATTGTAAAGCACCTAAGCTGACAATAAATAACAAAAATAGAACAAAATCAGGAAAGTCTCCCAATATCTTCTGAGTCAAAGAAGAAATCAAAACAGTAACTATAAAATATTAAGGAAATAAAGAAAATAACACAGATAAAAAATCGATGACACTGGGCTGGGGATTTGGCTCAGTGGTTCCGGCGCCTGTCTTGCAAGCACAGGGGCCCAGGTTCAATCCCCGGAGACTCACACCCAGCAGCAATCAGTACCACATTCCATGGTGCCGGGTGTGGTGGCTCATGCCTGTAATCCCAGCACTCAGGAGGCAGAGGCAGGAGGATTGCTGGGATGTGAGTTTGAGGCTGAGCTCAGGGCCAGCCTGAACTACAAACAAGACCCTGTCTCAAAAAACAAAACAAAACAAAACACAAAATCGATGACATTAAAAACATCATGCTAAGTTAAAGAATCCAGACACAAAAGGCAATATATTACACGACCCATAGCAGATCATTGGTTGCCAGGGGTTGGGAAAAGGGAATAAAGAGAACAAAGTAATGAGTATGATGTAGTTTTTTGGGGTGGTGAAAATATTCTGGAACTGGTCAGTTGTGATTGCAGCACAACACTGAGAATGTACTAAATGCCTAAGAATTGTACATTTTAAAATAGATTAAATGAGCCAAGCATGGTAGCATGTGTCAGTAATCTCAGCACCTCAGGACGGTGAGGCAGAAGGATCTCCAAGGATGTAAAGACTTGTTTCAAACTAAAAATTTAAAAGAGGGTTTGAGATGAAGCTCACTGCAGATGTCCTAAGTTCACCCCCTATGTATCATCCCTCCCAAAAAAGGACGTTTTATTATATGTATATATTTTATATATATTATATATATATTTTATTTACAAGTTATAAATATCAATTTAGGTGAGTAATATGTAGCATAAAATTATATATAGTATAAAAACAAAGTGCATATATTATAGAGCATAAAATAATGAAGAAAAACTATGAGAAAAAGAATGTATGCTTCTGTTAATGGTAACTAGATAACTCTAACCAAACTTTCCTCTAAGAACAATTAGAAAATCTGGACAAACTATGAAAAACACCTGATTGAAAGACAGAAGAGCTGAGAAATCACAAGACAAAAATTTAGAAAAAGGAAACCAACATGCTTAGTACTGAGTATTAACTTCCCCAGGGGGTAAGATGAGCTGAGAAGATGCATTTGAAAGGTTGTGAGCAGAGTATGTGGCAGCTTGCAGGGCTGAGGATAGTAAGTCTAGCCAGATGTGGTGGCACACACCTGTAATTCTAGCACTTAGGAGACTTAAGCAGGAGGATCACCATTAAATCCAAGGCCACCCTGGACTACACACTGAATTCAAGGTAAGCCTGGACTACACACTGAGACCTTGTCTCAAACATCATCCTCCAAAAAATTTTTTTAAAAGACAAAATGTCTGAGTCTTTTCTGACATCAACTGGTATATTGAGACACAATACTGATACTAATCACTCAGTGTTAGCACTCAACCCCACAGGTCCAAAAACATGGTCAGTCCCCAGCAATAAGACAGCCATACTTCTGGAGTTTCCATCTAATTACTTCTAATAAACTGGCTACAGACTTGGGGGTTCCCAGGAGCCCTTCAGGTTTGATAATTCATAGGCAGGAGTTGGAGGGCTCAGGAAAGCACTACACTCACGACTGCAATTTTATTATGAAAAATATAAATCTGGATCAGCCAAATGAAAGGACACACAGCATTGTTTATCAGGACAGGGATGGGTAGGTATGGGATGTGTGAGTAGGCTATCTCTATCACTTGGCAAGCACCTGTGTACACCAACAGCCTCATTTGTCTAATGAGGGGAAGGCACACCCCACTTCAACAAGCTGTGAGGGTTAAAAGTGATAGTCACGGGCCGGGGAGTTAGCTCGGTGGTTCCGGTGCCTGTCTTGCAAGCACAAGGGCCTGGGTTCAATCCCTGGTTAACCACATACCATACTGGGCGGGGAGACTCACGCCTAGCAGCAACCAGTACCACATACCGTAGTGCTGGGCATGGTGGCTCACGCCTGTAATCCCAACACTCGGGAGGCAGAGGCAGGAGGATTGCTGTGATGTGAGTTGGAGGCTGAGCTCAGGGCCAGCCTGAACTACAAAGCGAGACCCTGTCTCAAAAAAAGAAAGTGATAGTCACAGTCTGGGTCTTAGGAATTACCTATTTCTAGAACTTGCTGGAGTCTTGCTGCTGAGATAGGAGAAAGAAGCTGAGGGGAAATGGGGAAGAAAGGAAAATATGCTGATCTTAGATCTTCTGTGGACAGAACTGCAGGTCACACTGTATCTCTTCCTCTTTCTTCCTCCCCACATCAACAGAAGAACTTATCTTGGCACCCCTTATATTTTGTCTGAGTGCACATCATCAAACACGCAAGACATCACTCCACACTGCTTCAGAATACCGTGTCAGGCCAGGGATTTAGCTCAGCGGTTCCAGTGCCTGCCCTGCGAGCACAAGACCTGGAGTTTGATTCCTGGTAATCACATACAACAATGCCAGGCGGGTGACTCAGCTGTAATCCCAGCACTTCGAAGGCAGAAGCAGGAGGATTTGCTGTGAGTTCAAGGTTTGCATGGGCTACACAGTGAGCTTAGGGCCAGCCTGAACTACAAAAAGCGAGACCCTATCTCCAAAAAAACAAAACCAATGTGTTGATTGCCATTCCACAGCAGAGGCGATCCCTCTACCTCAAATAAAGAACCCAGGGTATGGAAGAGAGAAGTAACAGGCTAAACATTTCGACTAATGACAATGTCTAGATTAAGCACGGAGAGCTGACAATAAACAAAATATAGAATTAAAGGCAAGCAGTTCCTTAAGAGAATCAACCTATGTGCGGTTAGAGTCTCACACAGAGAGGACAAAGAAAGGGTCAAGAAACGTGAAGAGAGGATACCAAAGAATTTTCCGAAACTCATTGAAGATGTCAAACCACAGATCTAAAATTCCTACAACTGACTAACAGGATAAAACATACACACACACACCTAGAAAAATCATAACCTCATCCACAAAGTAAACCTTGGAACATAAGACAGCACTGTGGTATGTGATACTGGTTGCTGCTGGGCGTTGAGTCTCCATGCCCAGTATGGTATGTGGTTGCCGGGGATCGAACCCAGACCTTTGCACTTGCAAGACAGGTGCCGGAACCACTGAGCTAACTCCCCGGCCCAAAACTTATTTATCTTATAGCAAAAAGTAAAAGCACAAAATATTATTTAAACCTGTGAGGGATGACTCCTTTTCTCCTTCTCTCCTCAGCTTCTGTTAACCTCCACTAACACTCAACTTGTAGGAAATCAACTTTTTTGGATTCCACTCAGCAGTGAGATCACACAGCACTTACTTCTAAACAGCTGGCTTATTTCACGTCACAATCTCTAGGTCTAAATTTAAAAAAAGCCATGATTTTTACAACTTCTCTCGACCTTCCCTTTGTATGTCACTGTTCTGGATCTGACTGTGTTCTTGCCAGCCGGTCTCAGATGACCCGACACTTCAGAGAGCAGGGTGGCATTTTTAACTCTTTTTGGGGTTCACATTTATGGTTTTTGTATGCAGCCCCTGCAGAGGGGGAAGGAAAAGGGTCCTGGTCTACTGAACACGGGTTTCTCTTTATTCTCCCTAGTTATGAATTTCCTTCCTGCTGTGATTTTTGGTTGTCTTTTTAAACATTTTTTTAGTTTTTTTTTTTTAACTTTTACTTTTTATCTCTTGGGGATATATAAGGAATTTATAGGGAAATGTGTACTTTATGGAATAAATTTTAAGAACTCAAATATATTTGATTTTAAGTAAAAGTGATGGGCCTAAAAAAAACCAAAACAAAACTCCAGTTCCGTCCATCTTGTCATAAACGGTGGGATTTCACTTTTTTGTGGCTAAATAGAAAATTTCAGTGTATATATACCACATTTTCTTTATCCACTCATCAGGTGGCCACATATCAATTAATTCTAACATTGGCTTCTATGTATAGTGCTGCATTAAACGCGGGAGTGCAAATGCCTCTTCGATAGACCAATTTTATCTCCTTTTCATATAACCAGTAGTAGGATTGTTCTAGTTTTAATGATAGTTCTAGTGCTAATTTTTTGAGGCCCCTCCAGGTTGTTTTCCAAAATGTCCCATTTACATTCCTACCGGCAGTGTGCAAAGGTTCCCCTTCTTCACATCCACTTGTTCTCTTTCGTCTTTGTGACAGTAACTGTTCTGCTATTTTTACTGGAGTGAGGTGATACAGCACTGTGGTTCTGGTTGGTATTTCCCTGATGACCAGTGATGTTGAGCATTTTTTCATATACGTACTGGCCATTTGTATGTATTTTTTTGAGAAAGATCTACTGCCTTTTGATTTTTTTTGGTCAGAGTCTCACTATACAGCCCAGGCTGAGCTAAAAGTCGTGATCATCCTGCCTCGGCTTCCCAAGTGCTGGGATTACAGGAATGCATTTTTTCTACTAAGATTTTCCTTTTCTTCCTGATGCTGGGGCTCAAACCCAGGGCCTTGCATATGCCAGGCAAGCTCTCTTCCACTGAGTTACAGGTCCACATCCATTTTCAAGGTTTTAAAATCCCATATATATTTTCAATATTAACGCTTTGCAAATATTTTCTCATACTACAGGGTGTCTGAGCAAAAGCTTTTTAGTTTGAAGCTTTGTCTATTTTTGCTTTTGTTTCCTGTGGGGTTTTTTTTGGGGGGGGGAATCTTTTTTTTTCCAGTACCAGGGATCAAACTCAGGACCTTGTACTTACAAAGCGGGCACAGTGCCACTGAGCTAAATCCACAGACTATGGTGGGGAGGGTTATCCAAAAAAGTTGTTTCCCATTTCAGTGTCATGAAGCACTTCCCCTATGTCTTCCTTCTAATACTTTCAGGCCTCACAGGTAAGCATTTGATCCATTTTGAGTTGATTTTTGTAACAAAAGACATTCTTATCACTCAGGAAATTCCAAGAGTTTTAGTCTTTGTGCCAGGAACCTGGGACAAACAGAAATATATTATGCCACATGGATAAAGAGAAATCTTTTACTATATAATGTTGGGATAATTAGATATCAGTAGAGAAAAAATAATTTTAGACCTTCATGGATATCACATATGAAAAATATTTCCTACAGATGGTATATTTAAATATAAATATAAATATGAAAACAAAGTTTTCAGAAGGAAACAGAACATCTTCATAACCTTCTGCCAAACTACCTTGTTTTGGAACCAGCCAACTACGGGCTGAAACCTCTACAAACTGTGAGCAAAATACACCTTTCCTCCTTTAACTTTGGGTGTTCAGTATTTTGTCTCAACAAGAAGAAAATGGTAACTAAGGACGCAGCTCAACACAACGACCCTGGAGTTCAATGCCCAATACCAAACACAAGAACTATTTCCTCTCTCTCTCTTTTTTGGAGGCAGGGTCTCACTTTATAGTTCGGGCTGGCCTGGAACTCACTATATAGCCCACACTAGCCTCAAACTCACAGCAATTAGCAATCCTCCTGCCTCTGCCTTCCAGGGTGCTGAAATTATGGGCGTGAGCCACCACACCTGGCACTGCGGTATGTGGTTACCAGGGATCAAACTTGGGACCATGCACTTGCCAGGCAGATGGCCCTGGCCCCACAAAAACTTTTTTACAACAATGGATGATGTATTCATATGACCAAAATATATTTAAAGCTCCTAAAAATAAAAAGAAAACAACATTGGGCAAAAATTTTGAACAAGGCCGGGGGTTTAGCTCAGTGGTTCCGAAATCTGTCTTACAAGCGCAAGGGCCAGGGTTTGATCCCCAGTCACCACATACAACACTGGGTATGGAGACTCATGCCCAGCAGCAACCAGCACCACCTACCACAGTGCCGAGCGTGGTGGCTCACACCTGTAATCCCAGCACTTGGGAGGCAGAGGCAGGAGGATTGCTGTGATGCGAGTTTGAGGCTGAGCTCAGGGCCAGCCTGAACCACAAAGCGAGACCCTGTCTCAGAAAAAAAAAAGGGGGGGAGGGAGCGGGGATTTAGCTCAGTGGTTCTGGTGCCTGTCTTGCAAGCGTAAGGATCCGGGTTCGATCCCCCGGTAACCACATACAATACTGGGCGTGGAGACTCACCCCAGCAGCAACCAGTACCACATACCACAGTGCTGGGCGTGGTGGCTCATGCCTGTAATCCCAGCACTCGGGAGGCAGAGGCAGGAGGATTGTGATGTGAGTTGGAGGCTGAGCTCAGGGCCAGCCTGAACTACAAAGTGAAACCCTGTCTCAAAAAACAAACAAAAAAAAATATTTGAACAAGTACTTCATAACAAAATGTACCTAACACCCAATAATACAGAAAGCATACTCAACTTTATTAATTACAAAATAAAAATTAAAACCACGATGAGGTATTTCACACAACCTCCAGAAATGACTAAAAATAAAGTCAGATACTACCCAGTATTAACAAAACAGAAAGAATTCTCAGTAACTGGTGGTGAGAGTGTAAAGTGTTATATGTAAATATTATCTGTATCTAGTAAAGCTAAAAATAACGATAGTCCATGGATCCAGCAATTCTTAAACAAAAAATGCCTAATAGTCACCAAAAAGACCTAGGAATATTCATAAAAGTACTATTTACAATAACCTCTGGGCCAGGGATGTAGGTTACTGGCAGTGCACTTGCCTTGCAAGCGCAAGGTCTGGAGTTTGATCCCCCATACAAAAAACCCTAATAACCTCACATTGGAAAGTAGCCAAATGCCCATCGACAGTATTATGGAGAATTAAAACATGGCATATTTACACAAACAATGACTATCATCAATGACAGCTAACAAACATGCAACAGAACTGTTGGGGAACAAATTGTGCCACCGCCCCCTGCCTCCATCTTCCAAACAGATGTTGAGGATCAGCATGTTGGGACTGTGTTTGGAGACTGGGCCTCCCAGGTAAAAGGTTACAGAAGTCATAGCGTGAGGCTTAAATCCAGTGCTTTCCTACAAGAGGAAGAGATACCAGAAATCTTTTTCTCCTTGTGCACACAGGAGAAATACCACGTGAGAACGCAGCAAACTCAGAGGAGAGTCCTCAACAGAAATCAGTCCGGTGGACCTGAGATAAAGTTCTCTTGCTTAAGTAACCTGCTTGTGACATGTTGTTATGGCAACCCTCAGACTAACACAAATATGAATCTCACAAATAACTTTGAGCAAAATGAGCCAAAGTATGTTCTTAGTTTATTACTTTCATATCTTATTTTAAAATGGACAAAACTAACTTCAATGTTGGAAGTTATGAGGAGGCCAGGCGTGGTTCTAGCTGGCCTTGAACTCAGTATGTAACTCAGGCTGCTCACGAACTCAAGGCAATCCTCCCTGCCTCAGCCTCCTGTGTGCGGTGATTACAGGTGTGTGCCATCACACCCAATTTAAAACAGTTTTCTAATTTAGATGAAATTCACATAAAATTCATCTTTTTAAAGTGTACAGTTTGAGTTTTGGGGTGTTTCTTTGAGACAGGGTCTCACTTTGTAGTTTAAGCCGGCCCTGGTTCAGTATGTAGTCCAGACTAGCCTTGAACTCAAGGCTATCCTCCTGCTTCTACTTCCTGAGTGCTGGGTTTACAGGTATGAGCCACCACACCTTACATGGTGGTATGTGGTACTAACTGCTGATGGGCATGAGTCACCACGCCCATGTGGAACTCCAATCCTTGCACTTGCAAGGCAGGTACCAGAACCACTGAGCTAAATCCCGGCCGTTGGTGGGATTTTTGTAAACTTGAAAGGTTATCCAACCATCACCACTATTTAGCTGCAGAACATTTTCATCATCCCAAAAAGAAACCACATGTTTATGGGCTGTCACTCTCTACCATCCCCTTCCCCTACTATCTGGAAACCACCAATCTACTTTCTGTGTTTCTGTCTCCATGGATTGGCCTGTCCCAGAAATTTAAGTAAAATCCCCCACTATGTGGCCTTGTGAGTCTTTTGCACGGAACGTTTTCAAGGTTCCTCTAGGTTTTAGCATGTATCAGATCTTCACTTCTTATTTGTATTAAAGAAATACTAGTGCCCCACAACCACACAATGGTGAAGACTTAAACCTTCCCAGCAACTAAATTTTGAGACAGGCCTTTAAAAGAGGAAGTTAAAGTTAAATGAATTCATAAAAGTGAGGCCCTAAACCAATAGAACTGGTTTCCTTATAAGAAAAGGGAAAAGCGGCCGGGGATATAGCTCAGTGGTTCCGGCGCCTGTCTTGCAAGCGCAAGGACCCGGGTTCAATCCCCGGTAACCACATAACAATACTGGGTGTGGAGACTCACCCCAGCGGCAACCAGTACCACATACCAGTGCCGGGCGTGGTGGCTCACGCCTGTAATCCCAGCACTCGGGAGGCAGAGTCAGGAGGATTGCTGTGATGTGAGTTTGAGGCTGAGCTCAGGGCCAGCCTGAACCACAAAAGCGAGACCCTGTCTCAAAAAACCTTAAAAAAAAGAAAAGAAAAGGGAAAAGCACCAGTCCTATACATACAGAGAAAGGGCCAAGGAAGGCCACACTGAAAAGACAGCCACCT
>PVIR01037633.1:0-14753 GCA_004026965.1 Petromus typicus | reverse complement strand
TTCCTTATTCATGATGCTATCATAATAAATACAGATATATGGCACTGTTATAAATTCTTTTGTTTTAGTTATACATATTTTTCTCCTGGTGTTGAAGATTGAGCTCAGCCTTAAGCAATCCTCTATCATCCAGATATTGCCCCAACATCCATCTTTTTTAAAAATTATATATTTTTATTTCCTTTTCTTAATATTTTTTTAAAATATAGAAAAACATTTATTGGTTTATTTTAAGCATGAATAATGATAACATTCATTCTGGATAATCTGCACCTGAACGTGCAACATCCTGTCCCTGTTTACCAAGGCCCCACCTTCCTTCACCTCACTCCCTTCCCTTTGGAGAAAAGTTTTATTTCCATTTTTCTTCTATTTTCATTTATTCTTTCATTTCATTATTCCTCCTTTCATTTCATTTATTCCTCCTATTTCATTTCTCCCTGCCTTCCTGTTTCTCTCCTCCCTGTTCCCATTTGAACATTTTCCCAATACCTTTGATATATTTTAGGCCTTAATTCCACTTTCACTTTCTCACACCAGAAGAAAAATGTGATATTGCACATGTGTGTCCATTTATTTCACTTAAGAGTATGGTCTCAAGGTCCATCCGATTAGCCATAGAAGTCTGAAGCTCATCCTTCTGTCTGGCAGAGCAGAGCTCCATTATGCAGAAAATCCACATCTTCTTTATCCATTCATCAGCTGATGGACACTTGGCCTGTTTGCAAGTTATTAAAAATCGTACTGCTATAAACATGGGTGTGCATATATCTCTGTGGAATGATGCTTTTTATCCTTTCAGGAAGACACCAAGAAAAGGAATAGTTAAATCAAATGGAACCTTTACTTTTAGTTTTTTTAGGAATCTCCACAGTGATTTCCACAGGGGTTGCACTAGCCTACTCTCCAACTACCAGTGGGAAATGTGCTCCTTTCCCCACAGCCCTGCCACCCGCATTAGTTATTAGTTCATAGTGAGATGAAATATTAATATGGTTTTAATTTGTGTTGCACAAATGACCAGTCATGTTGAACATTTTCTCATATCTTTATTTGCTGTTCCTGCTTCATGTGAGAAATTTCTTTTCACTTTTAGATGCCCATTTTGTATTGGTTCTTTAAATTTACAGGGTCTGATTTTTTTTTTTTTAGTTCTTTATATAAATCATATATTGTCTGAAAAATAGCTAGTAAATTTTTTCCCATTCTGTTGATTTTCTCTTATCCCTGTTGGTGATTTCTCTTGTTGTGCAAAAGCTTGTCAGTAAAAGAAGTTCTCAGTTGTTGATTCGTTGTAGTATTTTCCATGTGGTCTGGGTTTTGTTCATTGTCTTTGCCTACTCCTATGTCTTCAAGAGTTCTATCTATTCTCAAACAGATTTAATGTTTCTGTTTTTATATTTACATCTTTGGAAAATAATATTCTATGTGGCAGAAACCCTGAAAAAAGCAGTGGTAGCTATTCTATTTGCAGACAAACTGGATTTCAAGCTGAGCGATTAAAATAGATAAAGAAGGTCACTACTTCCTTTAAGGGGAACAATGCAAGAGAAAGAGTTAACAATCATAATCATATGTGCCTCAAATAGCAGTGTGCTAAGTACAACAAATATTAATGCACATATAAAAGTGTATATAAGCTTTTATATGTATAAACGCTGTATTTATAAAACTGTATAAATACAGTTGTAATGGGAGACCTCAATACCCTACTGTCCCAAGTTGACAGATCAGCTAGACAAAAAAAAAAAAAAAAAAAGAAAAGAAAAAATCAACAATAAAATATTAGAACTGAACCAAATTTTTGGATAAATGTATTTATTAAATATCTACAGAGTGTTCCTCCTCGCATCAGAATACACATTTTTCTAAGATGTACACAGGTTGTTCTTCAAAGTGAACTACATATTAGCTCACAGAACATGCTTATATAAATGCAAAAAAATTGAAATTATCCCCTGTATGTTATCAGACCACAGTACAATGAAACTAGAAATCAACAACAAAATAAACAACAAGAGTCTTAATATTTGTATTCATGCATGTTTGCTGTATGCAATGCTGGCAATCATTATGGAGAGTTGCTACATGTACATAAAACATCATAATTATTTTTTAATTGTCTCCTCTTCCTCTGTCTTACTTTCTTTCCTTCCCCACACAGGCTGAAAGTTAACTGATTTTATGGCCTAGGAGAACTGGAGATTCACAATCACAGGCCCTAAAATACAATATTTTGAACATAAAATATTAACTTATTTGTCTATATTTATGTTCATATACCTATATGTACACATGCATATATAAAATGATATAAAATTTTTATCTATGGAAGGTCAAAAGTCAGACAATATGTTATTCTTTTCAATGATTCTGTTCATAGTCCAGTGAGGGAGAGTAGAAAGTATTTTCTGTGAACTTCAAAACTGCAGTTGATAAAACTGAGGCACAGACTAGAGTAAAAAAAAAAACAAGTCATCAAATACAGGCAATGAAGACATTGACTGCTTGCACTGGCTAGATAAACAGATATTAGACTAACTCTTAGGATGAGAGGGAAAGATATTTTAAAATGCATGTTTGGTGGAAGTAAGTTGTTCTCGGTCATTGATGTTCTATTTTGTATATTCTAATTAATTCTTACTTCTTGAGTTTGCACCCTGGGGTGATTTTAAATAAGTAAATACATAAAGAGTTTTCATTTGCACCATGAAGTTGACTTACTGAGCCATTTTGTAGTCTAACTTCCATTTCTTCAGGAAGGATCACTTCCTGTGCTATCTCTCTTTACAACCCTCACCTCAACACACACACACACACACACACACACACACACACACACACACACACACACATGCATCTGACTAAAATGTTAAGTATATTCCTGCCAAAATTGTTGTGTGTTCTGAAAGACTGATTGTATGGTATTTTTATTTGCCATTTAAATTTACACAGAGAAGCAACCACCAAAACACATTTTTCCCCTTGCTCTTTAGCATTTTAAGATTATAGCCTGGAAACTTCTAATAGCCAACTGATTTTAGTGTCCAATTTTACAAATTCCTTTCTCTTCAAAATAGCTTTTTAAGAAAATTGTGTTTTAATCTCATTAATGTCTAAACAGAGAACTTTAAATATCCAGCTGGACAAAGAACATTAGATTCTGCATTTCTGTACTTGTGCCTTTTCTGTCAGTTTCAACAAACTCACTCATCCTCACACTGTGGTCTTGTTCAGGCCCATTTGTGTAGTTTTTGCCTTTGAAAGAGGAAGTGAGGTTGAGCACAAAACAAAAACTAGCATCATTTCTTCTCATCTCTCTTCTAATGTGATAGGATAAACTTTAACCAGGGAAGGAGGAGAAACAATATTTTTTTTGGCTTGTTTTTGGTGTTTTTAAAGCAAGACAGGAAAAATGTGTGAGTTGCAAAGGAAGCTTACAGCAAAGTAAGAAAGTTAGAGCCCTCTGAATACTAAGAGTGTTTGAATGCTAACCTGTTTCATTTCAGCTCAAAATATCCTTTTAAAATTGAAGTGTCATATTTTTAAAAAGAGATAAAGAAATGACAGAGGTGCTCCAGGTAAGGAACAGAGAGCAGAACTGTGTGCAAAATAGGTGGGCTGTGGAAGCTTCAGACTGAGTGGATCACATGGCAGATATCAAAGAGTCTGCAAGAAACAAGAAAGGAAAACCCAAGACTGCATCACAGGGCTCTGTAGCCAGGAGTGAGCAGGTGGGAGACCAGTGGTCAGGTCTGCATACAGGGATCCAGCCTCCAGAGACCAAATGTATAGCAGAGGCTCTCAGAGACCTGTAGGACCTAGTTTCCTCCAACCTCTGAGACATGCCTTGAAGATTCACGGATCATCTATACTATTCTACTTGATTAGGGTCCTGCAATAAAAAGGAGAGAAAGAGGAGAATAAGGACATAAATTTGAGGAACTGATACACATTTTCAAAGAGAGCACTAAGAAGGACTGCCAGGATTCCCAAGTCCATCTGAGCTCCTATTTGTATATGCTATTTTTTCTGATACCCAGAAGATATGACCTGGAAGACATAACCAAGTAATATAATTTCTTTGCATATCTAATATAAAGTATTACATTTCATGCCACTGCCATATGTGCTTGAAAGTAATATAAAAAGGAAAAAGTTTTCTAGTTATTAATGGGTTTCAGTCTCCTTAATGCAGTCATTGTCTTTCTGTGTATAATGAATACACTCTTCCCTCTTTTATGGGTTTGCTATTTTCCATGATGGCTGTAGTGGAGCCTGTATGCTATTCTGTATTGACATTTAAACTTTTTTTCTGTAGTGTCTCCTGTCTGCTTCACCAGACATCCTCCCAAATCTGTGTGTTGAAGTAACTTGGAGAATTTTCAATACATGCCTTTCTCTGTTGCTGAGCAGTTACATCGCAGGCAGTCAGATTATTCCGAAGTTTACCCCACGTGAGGAGATATTGTTTAGTCCTCAGGGCAATGCAGTTAGTCATATTGCTGAAATTTGGTATGGTTTCAGTTCAGTTAGTTCCACTGACTGGCTGCCAACTTTGTTCTGAACATTTAGAGAAGGCTGTCTTTCAAAGAGGTAAATGTTTTCCAGTTCCATAACATCTATTTGAAGTCTTCCTTGCTGTGCTAATAATTTGGTACCCAGTATAAAGCACCAGTCTTGACGTGAATTCAATTTAGATTCATGCAGACAAACCTATAGAAATAACTGTCTTTGATTTCTGGTTCTACCACTCAGGATCCTCTTGGGTACAGCAAATACAGAGGGCATGTGTGGTGAGTTACTAACTGTATGTGGCTGGTGACTTGTGTTCATCTTTATATGTGGGGTATCCCTCAGCAGTGATGATTCTGTGCTTCAGTCAGGGAACAATTAGGACCCTCCTTCAAGACCCTCAGTTGGAAAGACTTTTTCTAGTTTCAAAGGCTGTTTCCCATCCAAAGAAAAACTACTCCCAATCCTTGGTTGCCTTGTTTTGTGATTTGGAGGTTGGAAATTCCTCAAAAAACTAGGATTAGGTCTCATTTGACCTTACTATTCCCCTGCTGGTTATCTTCATGAAAGAATTACAATAACCATATTACAGAGCCATATGTGCACCCATGTTTATATCAGCTCAGTTTGTAATAACTAAATAATGGAAACAGCCCAAGTGCTTTTCAGCTGAAGACTGGATATATATATATATATATATATATATATATATATATATATATATGAGTGCTACTAAACCATAATGAAAAATTAGAGACATTTATAGCTAAAAGGATGCATTTTGAGGCCATACTCATTCTTGAAATAAATAGGACACAGATGTGAAAATACAACATCTTTAATGTGAAAAACTGCAGATGTAAATGACATCCAGGATGTATGACAGGTGTTGTGAAACAGAGAGAAAATATTCAAAGGGAAATAGTAACTGAGTGGAATCAGGGAAAAGGAAAGAAGAAAAAGAAAAATATTTGATGGTCAAAAGGAAAAATGGAAACAAAAGCTTATGTATATAAGAGGGTGGGGATTGAAGGGAGACTAGAGGAATAGGAAAAAATGAGAATCAAGATGCATCATGTACAGGTACAAATTCTCAGTGATGAATGTGATCATAAAGTATATCTAAAATGTACCAATAAACTCAATAAAGGGGAAAAATTAGGAAGTTGCACTATGTTATGAGTGCTTAGCTTCTTTCTTAGGAATTATGAACTTTGAGCTTTCTCTTGAAGTGTTAGTTTTGTGGTGGAGACTTATTCATACTGTAGGAACTCAGAAACTTTATTTTTGTTTAACTTTGACACAGTCATAAGTACACTCTGGCAACTCCTTTGTGCATTCAAATAGCCTTGTCTAAAAAGCTGAACCAACGAATCTTTAGCAGTTACAAGAATAACGTGTATTGAGAGGCAGTTACTGGATACAAATTGGGTTCAAGATGATTTTTCAATAGGGCTGATTCAAATAAAACCATAGAAGTGTCATAAAAATATAATTTCACACACAAGGAGCACACTCTGTGGCTGATGTTGCAATATTAATGGACATTCACCCACGTCTATGTCTCATCAAAATTCTTAGCTACAGAAACTGAAAGGAGAGATTCTTGATGTATTTTAAAGTTTAGATCAGGATTTTAGAGATAGCAATTTAGAAAAACGAAAGCTTCTTAAAGCCAGACATTTAAAACTTGTCTTTTGTCACTGGACTTCAGAGCTATAAATCACTAAGTGTCTAGGAAACCTAGTGAAAGATGTATAAAAAAAACATTGAAGAAAACATTTAAAAACAATTCTAATATCAGGAGAAAATCTCAGAGTTGTATATATTTTGTAGAAAAACTCTATAAACTTTTCAATATATATTGGATTTATTATATTCCTCCAAAGCAATTTGAAAGGCACTGAATTATGTTCCCTTTCAGCTTCCAAAAAATAATAAATAAATAAAAACACCATAAGTAATAAAAGCAGAAAAGTTGACTCTGAAATTCATTTTTGTATAGATTTATAGAAAAACTGCTTTGATGTCTTTTCCATTCCCTTGCTATTTTTTTTTTTTTTAAGAAAAGCAATGTCTATTAAGTTTAACATAAAAAAAGTCTTTCTTCAAACCTCACTTATCTTTTATGAGCCCTGGGCAGAGCGCCATAATAACACTACACACGTTATAAGAATTCTATAATCACTCAGGGTCTCTTCCTTTTCTTTTATAATCAGCGGAATGTCGTTATTCCTTCTTTCCCACCAGAAATTAGCAAGTCTGGGCTGACATTGCCCAGCAAAGGCTGCTCTACCCAAAAGATAACTGAAATCAGATTTCTTATTAAGGAAATCTTCATTTCACTCTTGACCTGTGAGCGTATGAATCTTTCTTCGGTATATTCAGAGCAAATAAGGGGAACATTTCAGGGGTCCAGGTGGTCCTGCTGGCTTTAGAATGTGGCATTGTCCTGGGCGATTGGTGGGGAAATAGATCTTTGCCTTCCTGAGAGCTCCCATGAGCGACTCCCCCAGACCTTACAGGTGTGCATCCTGGCTGAACCCGCCACCGATGGCTTCCTCCAGGGATCGCGGAAGTGCACGCTGGGAGGGCACAGCTCATACCTCAGAGCATATGTATGCTTCCGATAGAGTAGGGAATGGTGTGGGCACAGCTGGCAGGTCTCAACACTTGCTTTCTCCTGTTTCTCTTTCTAGTCTAGTTGTCCTCGCGACAGTTTTTTTGGTCTGAAAAGTCTAGTTATTGGAGATCTAATCAAAATCATCTTGGTCCTGCTTTTTCATGAACATTTAACAATTTTTAAAAGTAATCATCCATTTTTTCCCCTTGGAGCAAACGTTTCGATTTGTTTGGTGAGATGACAGTTCACTGTGTTGACCAAAGTACAGGCTAAGACTATGGAGTACGTGAAGACAGTACGCAGTATGTTATTTCTGCTTCTGATATTAAGACTCTTTAGAAGAATCGGTGGTTACTCTTCAGGGACTCAGGGTGTTTATAAGCTATCGTGGACTCTACTGACGTGACAGGTGTACTTCGCTGGGCTTCACGGAGGGCACATCTGTTTCAGTGTGGAGGCGCAGGTGCATGAGAGAGCTCTGTAATTTCTGCTCCACGAGGCTCTGGTTTTGTTTGGAAGTGATGCTTAAACTCTTGTCATTGAGATATTTAGCATCTACCACTGTGGGGAAATATGATCCCAGGTTTTTTTCTAACAAATGTAAAGTTTATTTAAAAAATAGAGCAAAAGATAAGAAAACCTGAGGCCTGTAAAAATTGAGTTCGGAAAGTAAAACACAAACACACATACACACACACACACACACACACACACACACACACACACACACAGAACTTGGATGAGTAGTTACAGTAGACAGAATGACTACATGATCCAGGGCAAGGCAGGCCAGCTGTCAAAACAGGCTGCTTTCTGGGTTCACGTCTTGAATAATCTTACGAGTTTCCAGTCTGCCCTCTGTGTGTTCCTTCTAATACATACAGGTGACAAAATTTGCTTTCTGAATACAAATCTGATAGTATTCCTGACTGTTTACGCCAGTTCACAACATATTATATAATGCTGCTGGGCATGGTCATGAACACCTCTAATCCTAGCCCTTATGAGGCTGAGGCAGGAGGATTATCATGAGTAGCACTGCCTTCATAGTGAGTTCATAGCCAGTCTCAACTACACAGGGGGACCCTATCTCAAACAAACAAACAAACAAAAAAATGAATTAGCAATCATATAATGTTCATTTTCAATTCATCTGAACTGCATGAAACTACTACAAAAGTATTTAAGTTTTTATTTAATTTATTCTTGGGACCTTATTCTTCTGTGTGGATGTTGGCTTTCCGGATAGTTTTCTGTGGATATACTGAGAGATGATTTTTATAGTTTTTCTTTGAAAGAAGAATTCTGTATAGTTGAGGTTTTTTTTCTCCTACTTCAATTTGAAAATGCTAAGTCAAAGCCCAGAATGGTAAAATGGATTGACCCAAGACGACACTTGTTTTAACTTATTGGCTATCATAGAATATACTGACTCCTTTTAATTTATATTATTTTGATTTCAAGTTAAATTTCTGTAACGTGCAGAACCACCTGTCACCTCTGTTTCCCCAATTACTAATAAAGTCACCAGTGAATGAACACCTCTGCTGCCATTCTTGCAAATCTGATGTGAAGGTTCCAAATGAGACATGGACTCCTCATTTGTTACCTGTCACATATGTAGACTTGTTTTCTGAATGAGTCTCTGGAACACTTCCCTTGTCCTGCATTCTCCTTGAGTATGCCCCTTAAGGGCAGCTCCTGGATGACCACAAGGCCTTCTTTCAGTACAGCCCAGGCTAGACTGAATAGATTGTCTAACCAGATAGAAACATCAACACAGAAGTCACATGACAAGTAAAAATGGCTGAGGAACCTTTGACAATCTCCTAAATTGAAGTTAGGATGATCTAATTACTTCTCTTGACAAATGTGTCATGATTTATGCTATCAAAATGTGTAATTCTCTTCACTCAATTCTTGGAATCAACAATTTTGTTAACACTTACAAAAGCGAGGTAGCTTTAGATTTTTTCTACCAAGTTCTGTCCTCAAACTATTGTTATCTTATGGCACATTTCTCAGTTATTGCTTTATTTATAAATGAGTGTTTAAATTTAAGTTAAAATTAAATAATTTAGATAATGGCTCTTCTTGGTCTAGTCGAGAGAAACCATTGAAGTCAATGGAATACATTTTGTTCTTTAAAAAAAAATGTTGAGATTGTAACAAAAAAGTAAGGAAACAAATTTTATGTATATGGGGGGTGGTAGGGTGGGTAGGGCTATGGGAAAAATGAGAATTAAGTTGTGTCTTATATTGGTACAAATCCCCATTATGGAGTGCAGTCATGATATGTATATTTAATGTACCAATAAAGATAAAAAAAAAGTCATCTTTAGTGTAAGATGAGTTGTTTAATAAACATGATTTGGAGCAAGTGACCTATGTGGCTATTTTTGGAGGGATGGTGATTCTTGTGTTATTTTAAGGTGTTTTATAAAAATCAGTATACAGGATTATTTATTTAAATGAGAAATCCATCATCATAGAAATGTAAGAATAAGTATCAATTTCCTACCCCCAATAAAACCATTGGAAGAGAGACTTTTGCACATAAACAGTAGTGAGATGAAACAAGATTATAGTTATAAGAAAATGTTAGCTACTTAAATAGCAGAATAATAGAGGTTAAATATGGCAGAGTTCATTTCAAACTGGACTTCATGGTTTATAGTAGCCTATGCAGTTTCAAGGCTGATATAGAAAGCATAGTTAATACAAATTTATGCTGTGTTAATAATAGGGTAGTATCTAAAAGGGAACATTCTTAGTACATTGTTCAGTGGCCACAACATAGCTGATGTACCAGCTATGGATTCAGTTGTCTTTACCATGTTCTTAAAATGGACATTTCCAAATTGCCACACACCTAGAGGGAAGCCCCATAAGGTAAAGTTATATAGAGAATAGTACCTGTTAATGAATAGTCAAAGGAACTAAAACAGATATGTTAGAAAAAGATTTTGAAGGCAGAATAGAGACATGTTCAACCACCGATAAGCTTTTAAAACAAAAGGTTTAGATTTAATATGAGGACTTTCTTGGGCTAAACTATAATAACAGGCTTTCAGGAAGTATTACATCATTATATTATTTTTTACCACCCTTACAGCTATTAGGACATAGCAGTTGGATTTGTAGCAAAGGTAGGTGTCCCCTTCTTTTATGATAGAACATCTCTTACTTGGTTAAAGATAAAGTAGAAATAATTAACATAAGCAGAAAAATGCTCTGCTTGTTTTATGCTTTTTTCTAGTACTGGGAATTGAATTCAGAGTCTTTACAATGAAGTGCATCCTTGTCCCTTTTTAAATTCACTACTTTATTTATTTAAAAAAATTTGAGACAGGATTTTGCTAAGTTGTCCAGCCTGCCCTCAAATTTGTGATTCTCCTGCTTCAGCCTATCAGTGTGCTGGAGTTGGGAGTGTGTACTGCTGCACTGAGCTCTTTAATTATTTTATAACATAAGTATTTAAAATTGTATGTAAGTCAAACGATACTTAAGACTGGTTATCTCCAGAAGGAAAGCCAGGGAACTGAGCAAGACCATTTCTGTTTTGCAGAAAGTTGTTATTTTTTTAACCTAGGTTGTAGAGATGTGAGAAGGCCACCTTGGGATGTTGCATTGATCTGCTCTTATAATTTATGCATTTTTCCATATGTGTATTATAATTTGAAAATAAAATTGATTTTAAAAAGAACATAGAGAGTATATATCTAAGATATGAAAAATACAGAAATCTTTAAAAATATCTTTAAACTTTTTGAAACACCACAGGAACATTACTCAAATTAAAAAAAAAAACACTTTAAAATGATCAATCCATTTATTTACTTACTGATGTACTTTTATTTCCTGCTTCTTATTTCTTTCCTTTGGAGATAACCAGTATGTGAATTTTGATCTTCTAGTTTCTTTCTTTAAAACAAACAAACAAACAAAAAACCCAAAGATTTTACTTCAAATATATGTAACCCTGAGAAGTTGTTTTAGATTGCTTATTTGAGGACTTTATCCCATGTGTCGGAATACGGAGTGGCTCTGTCTCTGCCTTGCTGAGTGGACACACCTGCACATCTTTTCTTTCTACTGAACATCAGGACTAAACCTTTATTGGCTAAATGTATGCAGATATCGCCTTCTATAGGGTCATTTGATGGAGAGAGATTTTTAGATTTTAGTTTCAAGTTTTCACTATAGCTAATGGTTTCTGGCTTATTTAGGATTTTTGTTTTGTTGTTTCTCAAGGTTCTGGGGATAGAATCCAGGGCTTCTTGCATACTAAGCAAGTACTCTACAACTGAACTACATTCTCAGTTCCAGGAAGTCTTTCTTATTCTGAGATCACACTGATGTTCTTCTGTTTATATTGTAAAGCTTAAAGAACTATCCTTTCATTTGGAAGTCAAACATTCTAGAACTGAAGTAAGCATCCATTAGACTTTATCTTTTCCGTATGGTGAGCAAAGTATGTCAGGCACGTTTATTGAAGAATCTATCACTTACCCACTGATTATGATGTAACTTCTGTCACATAACAAGTTTACATACAAATATATATTTTCAGGTTTTCTGTTCTGTTTTATTAAACATGTGTATAACTCTATGCTAATATTGAATTCTATTATGGCAATGTAAATTCATGCCTTCATTATTACTTCAGGATTACCTTGGCTTTATTTTGCCCTTTTCTGTCACATACATGTTAAAGTATTGGCTTATCAAGTTTCTTATACAATTCAGCCAAGTTCTTAGTCATGTTAAATATTTAGGTCAATATAAGGCAGGTTGGACCTCTCTACCGTACTGAGGCATCATAACAATGAAGATTATATGAATTCCTTTCATTATTTAAATAATGTAGTTTTATACATTTTTATGACTTTTCCTTATGCAGTTATTTCACATCTTTTTGGTTTAAAGAAATATTCTTAGGTAACCTAAATGTTTTGAATTGTAAACTTTTCCAATTGCATTTTTGTGCTGTTGGCTTTTGTAATATGGACATGAAATTGATATTCCTACATTAATATTTTATTTAGCTTCTTTTTAGAATCTTATTAATTTTAATAATTTATAAGTGAATTAGTTTGGATTTTCCATGTAGAAAGTCATACATTTATGAACATTTGTGAATAATGACCATTAATTTTTCCTTTCCAACTCTTGTGGCATTTTTTTCTTTCTTTACTATGTCACAGGATTTGCAGTAAAAATTTTAAATAGCATTGGTATAGAAAGCAACCTTAGCTCATTACCGATTTTAATGTAAATACTTAGAGTGCTGGGCTTTTTCATACAAACAGATCTCCATAAGACACGATCTCTCTCTGGAAATCAGTCAAAATTAACAAATTTATATTTAATAAAAGATTCACAACATTTATCTTCCATAAAACTTAGAAAGAGATAATTCACAGACACAAAAATCTTTCCCCCCAAATAATTTGGTAAACAGGAGCAAAATAATGCAGAATTAGAGGAAGAGTTGTGATAGACTGAAGAAAAAATGTGTGCTGCAGAAAAGTCAAAACAATGGAATGAGAGAGACCTTAAAATAAAATTCAAAGAAGCTTTCTTAAAATTAAGAGAAAAGTACAAAAATCAAGTTAGTAGACAAAACTTGCACTCTCTAGAAGAAAAGTAAATGACTTCAAAAATTCAGCATTAGGACAAAGCCTAGTAAATTTCCTGAATTTGAAAGTTTAAAGAATGAATCTTCTGGACATTAGTTTAAAAAGAGTGAGACACTTATTAGGGAAATAAAGCTGTCCATAGATTTCTCCATGGCAATAAGCAGTGGAGAAGAATTACAAAATATCCATGGGAAGAAAGTGCAGGCCAAAGGTTGTTTTTTTGTTTGTTTATTTGTTTGTTTTTAATTCAGTCAAATTGTTCTCTAAATATACTCTGATAAACAATTCCAAAAATGTAAGAATCTAGGAAAATTCTTCCCATGAGTATTTCTTCAGGAAACCATTGAGAAATTATTTCAGTTAAGAAAAAAGCTGAGGAAATTATGGCAAAATAATTTGTCAGGAGAACTGAACATACATATTATAAGACCAGGCTTGAAACAAATGTGAGTTTCATGCTGACAGAACAGAGTATATGGAAGAATGACACAACCAACTAAAACTGGAAAGAAGGAAAAAGAAAATGATGATTTCACTAATCATAAAGGTGCTCCGTTAGCTAACATCCCAAGAAATTTTTCATGCCTTGATCAAACAGTAATATAATTGTAGGTATATTTAAAAGTATGAACGTAAACATTCACATAGTTAATATTTAGCAAAAAGTAGAGAAAGTTTAAGTTAAAAATAAAATAGCATACTCTTCATTATTCAAAGTACATTTAATTGCTGTCAAAAGAAAGAGGTGACTAAGGGTATTATGTAAAGCCATAATTATAAGGACAATGACTAGAACAAAAAGACAAACTTTCACAACTATCAGAGTGAGTCCACATAAAAAAGTATTTTTTTAAAATCTGTGAATAAATAATAATATGCCACAGAAATATATTTCATATCAATAAGTAGAAAAGAAATTATTTAATGTATTTTCTGAAAAATCTTTTCAATAAAGCAGACACTTTATGTATAAATATTTACAAGTATATCATATATAACTGTATAGGATAAATAATTGAAACAAAGTGATTCAGAATGCATTAAAATTAAATGATGGCAAATTACAAAAGAAAAGTTAAAACAAAAAGACGGAACCACAGTCAAACCAAAATTTTGCCTAACAATGACACTTTTAATATCAAAAAGTGAAAACAGTGTCGTGAACCAAATATTTCATCCTTGTGCAAGATATGGAAGTACGTGTGTACAACAAGACTGAAAAAACATGTATATTGCTGGTACTATGTGGTAAAATAAAACTGCTTCTGGTTGTTCCTCATACATAAGAAAATTGTACAATCATTTTCTGCACTGATTTGCCCACATTTAGATCATATCCAAAGCCCCACACTTGAGAGATCACCTATAAATAGAATCACTATACAATTAAATTTATAATATTCTACAGTCTTTCTCCAGTACCCATCTGCCTTTCACACAGTTGAGAACATTGGGAATTGGTAGAAATTATTGATTCTGCATTTTTCAAATTTTAATGATGACAAGAATCATAGCAGTTTCCATAAGAATGTTATACTGTTTTGGTTTCACTCTCTGTAGGTCTCGCTCTGTGGTTTAAGGAGCCAGTGTGGGAATCCTAACAGTCCATTTCAGTGATTTAATCTGGAGCTGAAGAATAACATGGATCTCTACATACATCGCTAAGCAAAGTCAGTCCAAACTTCTATGTATAATCTAACATCATAATTTCTTGCTTTGGCAAGTGAATCTCAGTGGCTTTTTTTGACTTATAGCACTTTTGGACCCTCTTAAGAAATAATGACATAAAAAATGAGAATTAAGTTGTGTCATATACTGGTACAAAGTCTCATTGTTGAGTGCAGTCATGATGTGTATATGTAATGTACCAATAAAGATTTCAGTTTTAAAAGAAAAGAAATAATGACATAGAATCGGTCATATTCAGAAAAATCCACTCTAAAATTTCCATCTGCCTAGAATTTGGAATTCAT
>PVIR01037632.1:0-15008 GCA_004026965.1 Petromus typicus | reverse complement strand
AAAAAAAAAAAAACAGCATCACCCTTTGTGCAGACTGATGGCTTTTGTGTATCTTCAGTGGTATGAGGGTGGTGTTCTTGCTATTTAATTAGTAATGTCTTTTTCTAACCTTTGGTATTAGAGAATACAACAAGAACAAGCTTTTTAAAGCTCTCATTAACTTTTGAGGTAAAGAGAAATCTCCTAGATCTAAAAGAAAATAAATCTTTATGGTGGGTGGATTGATGGTTAATTTCATTAGTCAGTCACCCAGCCTGTGGCGACTAGTTGTTTGGGCAAGCACTAAACCAGATGTTGCTATGAAAGTGGATTTTCAATGTGATTAACATTTTACAGTCAGCTGACTTTAAATACAGCACATTACCTGCCGTAATTTGGATGAATCTCACCCACTTGTGGGAGGACCTCAGAACAAAGACTTTGATTCCTCAGAGAAGAAGGAATTCTGCCTCCAGACTCATCATGAGAATTCTGCTTCAGTGTCCAGCCTTCCTATTCAAGATGGCAGTGTCTCACCTGAGCTTCTCGGTCTCCTCAGGAAGCTTGGACTTGTGGGCTCCTACAGTCAGGAAAGCCAGTTTCTTAAAACCTTATTGGCTCTGTTTCTCTGGAGAAGCCTTACAAAGGCAGTGGACAAAGGATTTGGGGTCAAGGCAGAGGAAATGTTTCTCCGTCGGCGACAGAACCAAGCGCAGCTGTCCTTACCCGTGTATGTGGCTACCATGGTAAGAGGGTTTCGCCACCAGTCTCCTAGCAGAAACCAGATGGTTCACACTAGCACTTCATCAAAGAGACTGTTTCAATGGTGAAGAGGTCAAAGATTCATGAGTATGGTTTGTCCAGGGGAGAGCATGAGAGCGTATCTGTTAGCATTCCCCTGAAGAGAAGGGAGGAGCCAGTGAAATCTGTGGGAGATGTCTCCTCCGACAGACATCCACAGCCAGGGCTGAACTGAGCTGAGTTGGCAGAGGGGGTACAAAAGGAGACCATGCCCTGGCTCTTCTCTTCTTTAACCTCAACCTCTTGCCATTCTCTCCCTTTGGCTGACCCAACAGGAGCTTCAGGGCAAGGAGGTCCTTGATGACATTGTTTGGGCCACTCTCCTGTGGCACTGAACAGAGAAGAGAAAGGGAGGTATGGAGTTAGGAAGACACAAAGACAAGATGTCAGACTGCATGGGAAGCTATGTCTTAAGACTGCATGAGATACTCACTTTCAGTGCATTATAAGCTTGAACTTACTAATAAAAGAAGCAAATAGATTAGTCTGGTGATGTGGTTGTTCTTAGCAAGGTAGTAGTGAGATGGAACCATATTCTCTGATGTAGGTGAGGAGAAGCATTGGTCTCTCTTAAGCTCAGGGACTAATCCTCGGTGGTTAGCCCCTTGGGAATAAGGCCTCTCGGATGTTGACCCTGCCCTCCTTCCTCTTTCCCCATGCCCTGCTTAATGTCCAGACATGCATCCTGCCCATAATTACAGGGAAGCACAATGTCAAGAAGTTCAGACACATGCTGTGAGGTAAAAATTCATTACAGATAGAGCAGCTCATTCATAGAAACTAGCATCAAGTCTGCCATGATAAAACAAGGTCTTGGCCTCTTAAGTGAGCATTTGATTTATATGTTTTGTGTTAGTAAGTAATAGCTTTGGAGGATATGGAAGTAATTTATAATACTCACTTGACTTTGCTTGCCTTTAAGCAACTGAAATTGTAGCTCTCAAATTTAAATGTTGGCTTAAATTATCCTGAACACTGTGTCTTTAGTGGGATTTTAATACTCATTCATTTATGTGATTGATTTTCTGAGAAATCCCAGGGCACCACATCTGTGCAAATGAACAACTCTTGAGTCAAGATAGGTCAGGTGCTTACTTAGCACATACGTAAGAGAGGAAATTTACTAAGGCCTGGTCAGGTGGAGAGCAGAGAGTCTTAGCTTTCTCAACATGGGCGGATGGGTCAGACAGTTAAGCAAGCAGACAGTAGCACCTGTGTGGTATGAGTGTGATAGAGACATGTGCAGATGCAGGCAGGGTGAGCAGGGAAGCAAACAAACCAGCGGAGCAAGAAGACTTAACGTTCACTCCATGGCTGAGAGGATGCCCATGGGCATGGCCTTCTGGGAAGTACAGCCAGGAGCTGGAATCCCCTGGTGCGGTCTTCCCAGTGGGGAAGTGACAGGATAGTACTTTAACTGTGCAAAGAAAAAAATATGTATGTGTTGACAGCTAGAGAATGGATTGGAGAACAGCGGGGCTAGTCCAAAACCACAGGGTGGCTGGTGAGGAAACTAGACATGAAAACCAGCAAAAAAGATAAAACCCTGGATGAAAGCCAGGTGCAGGAGATGTGTGAGCTGGGAGAAGATGAAGACGTTTCTGAGATGTAGTAGCAGGACTGTATCCCGATGGTGAATGTGTTTCTGACTTGGTCGACAGGACAGATAATCAACACAATAAAGGAAGAGGGCAAGGGGCTGAGGCGGTGAAAAGCTCAGCTTGGTGGAGATCCACGTGGGATGTCAGTGGAGGTGCCGGAGAGGGAAGAAGACAGAGGTCGACAGATGCGGAGTAGACGTGGGATGACCTTGTCATTAATGTTGTTAGGTGGGAAGGTAGCATAAAACAATAGTTGAGGACCACAGTGGTGAGAGAATAAAAGACTCAAAGATTAGTATATTATTCTTTGTGCTTTTGTGAATATTTGAAATAGTTCATCATTAAAGTGTTTTAAAAAGAACGGAAGAAGTGGATACCAATAGCTGGGGAGTTGGGAATTCATGGAATGAAAATATTACAAAATGGGGTATCCATGGACCCTGAGATAGAGGTAAACATGACAGGGACATGCTTATTGGATCTGGAAGTTGATGGAGTCATAAGAAGTTGGTCCAGAGCCGTTAAACAGGGTGGTTGTGGTGGGCTTGGGAATAAGAAGGAGGGGAAGAAACGAGGGATGGAAGTATAGAAATTTAATGGAGAAGAGAAGAAAAGAGTTATGCAGGTAGAGGAGGCCTGGAATCAAGGGACCTAGAATTCAGAAGGAACTGTTGGGTGAGTTGAATCAGGCAAGGAGTGACCTTTGGGCCCATGATTATCTCAGACTAAAGAGTGCAGAAGGTTCTGAGAGGGGAGAGAAAGGGGCACCAAGAAAACAGAACAGAGAGAAGAATAAGGTTATTTTTAAAAAATATTTTCAACTGGTATTGTCCAGGAGGACCATTTATAACCTTCCTTTCTTACTAGGGGAAGGAGGAGGTTATTCCCATGGACCTTATTTGAAGCATGAATAAGTTCTCATTAGAAAGAAGAACATGAGCTTAGACAACTAAAGTAAAAATCAAATCATATTCATGACTTCATTAATTCTTTGTCCCTGAAGTCTGTATTTATCGATTATTCATTGACATGTCACCATAGTATTGTTTTAAAGAAAGAAGAACTGATTTCTTAAATGAGCCCTTTCTAACACTTCTGGTATGTGAATTTAGCTAACACAAAAATTAAAGCAATCTTATTTATTTTATATATTCTAACACATACCTGTTACACATTAAAGTTAAGTAACGATCTAGTTATGTTCCCTCATGGTCTCAATGATTGGTTTTATATATGTATATCATTATATATTTATACCTATAATGTACACTTGTATCTATGCTTACCTCTCTGTTTCAGCCTCTGTATCTTCTGTTACCATGTGAAAAGGAAGGAAATATCCTGAAATGTATAACAGAATATTATGGGGTAAGTCTCCAGACTTACCAGAGCTAAATTATTTTGAAATCTGTACTTTTAAAATGGAAGTTTGGGTAAAGTTCATTTGCAAGTACTTGAATCCAATCAGTCAGCCACAATATTCTACCTGAATCATAAGACTGTTGCTATGCAAAGACCTTGAAAGAACAAGAAATGACACAAAATTTATGACATAATTTTCTAAATGACCAGCCATCACTTCTCTAAGAAATGCTATCTTCATTTGTAACTCTCAGGATACTCTGAAATTTGTAATACAAATAAGATTTCTGTGGTATTGAGTCCACAGCCCACACATAACAGCCCAGTATATCTTCATTAACAAGAAACATTTCTATTGATTTCATTTTGTGATGTTTCAGATTACATATAACAAATATGTATGGTCACCTAAATGAATTATTACAATCCAATTTGAAATGATTGCATAGGGTTATTGTATTATCTCTAGGATGCTTTAGTCTCTGGGTGTCAAAACTGTTTTTATTTAATGGAATAACATGGAAAAGTTAATCAGAGTAGGTTAACCTCTGTGGAACCGAAGGTCACATGCATTTACTCTCCATTGGAAAAGGGGGAGCTTTCAGGTTGGAGTTCTGGCTGGGGTGGTAGAAGGTGGAACAGGAAACAGCCTGGAGAGATTTAAGGCCTCTGTTTCCTCTTGTCTCACGGGTATTATTTGGGTCCAGGGCTTTTCCATAACTGGATATTTTTATTAAAAAATTCCTACAAAGAAAATAAAATTAAACAAGCAGTACCAACATAATAAAAAATCAATAGTGCAGTTAACATTTCTATTGTATGTTATTGAATGGCCCGACTCAGACTCATTCAACTTTGCATACATAGGCACAACTGCTCAGGGTTTCTGAGTGGAGTTGGAGGGAGGATGAGGACCTGCAAAGAGCTGTCTCCGGTTGTACTGAGTCCTTACACTGCGAGGCCAGGAGCAGAGAGGTAGAGATTTCCCTGTTGCTGGATTAACATCTTCCATTTGGTGCACACACAGAAGACACTGAGCACGTGAACGCTCGTGGACGCACACGGTGCTTCTACTTTTAGAGCAACATCTGTGAAGGTGCTCCTGTGCTGTAGTAAGTGTAGGGCCCTTGCTTGCTCTCGTGGGATTTGGATGCACAAAGTACAGCTGGAAAGACATCCGGTTAAAGGCTGGGGAAAAAAAATCACTGACAATGTATTAATTCTTGTATGTTTCCAAAGTTTCTTTACACGCCTAGAGATGGTTAGCTGACTTCATTGGTAAGTCCTCCTCTAAAAATAAAGCGTGAAAAGCCACAGCTGTGCTCAAGAACTGGAAAGGAAGATTTCTAGACACAAGAAATAGAAAGCAGAGGTGAATCTGAAGCCTGGAGCCTCTGGAAAGCACACTGAGCACACTCCAGCACAGCACACTGAGAGGGTCTCCAGCTGCAAGGCTTGGGGGTGGTTTAAAGGGGGAATCAAAATTGTACCCACTAGTCCTAGGTGAGGCTTTTTGCTCCAAACTTTGAGTAGGAAAATGGTTGCTGGAGGGAAATGAGAATGTATAAGCGTGCAGTCTGTGAGTGTGACAGTGAGTATACCCAGACAGGCTGTAAGGTAAGAAAACTTACTGAGAAGAGATTCAGCATTGCACCATGTACAAATCTTCCCAGAACTGGTAGAGTCCTTGAACTCTGCAGAAGCCAAAGCTGAACTACGAACCACCTTCATCATTCAGGATACACAGGTTAAATTTCACTAGGATCCAACATATGTCAAAGACAGCTTTCATTCTCACGCATGGTGCATGCTGTCCATTTTTTTTTTCCTCAAGTGACTAAAAATTATAGGCACACAGACGTTCACCTCTGGAGAGAGGCAGCCAACAGAGCAACATGTGGGGGAATTCACAAAGAACTGTAGAGAAGAGTGATGTCCAGAGGGCTTAAAATAGGTATGATTTAAATGTTAAAAGTAACAAACTGAAGGATAGGTTTAGTAATGCAAAATAGAAGAAAAGCAAGTGGGGTTGAGAAGGAAACAAAAGAATTTTAATTGAGTCTTGGCTAGTGCAACTGGAGAAAGAAATAATTTTGAAAATAAAGCTGCAAAATCACTCAGAAATAGGAGAAAGATAAAAGAGTGAAAAAAAATGAAACAAATGAAGATGACGACTATAAGATAATGAAGTCCAAAAAAGATAATGGGAAATTATTGAGAAGTGGGAGAGACAACATTGGTGGAGGATTCTTCACAATTAAAAATTATTAGAGTAATTTTTCGGTAGCACCCTGAACCTTGAATGGGACACATAAATGCAGGAGGTCTAACACATTACAGTGAAGCTGTCCAATAGGAAAAAAGGTACAGATATCTTCAAAAGAGCACCTAAAAGAAGCAACAGTCACTGACAGCAGACTTCTCAATTGCAACAACAGGTATCAGAGATGATTGAGCATGAAGTGCTAAAGGAAAATGATCATCAGCTTCACATCTGTACTCAGTGAAGAGATCATTCGAGAAGGTGGAGAGCTTCTCCCAGCAGTTACAAAACTGGGAGCTGCCACAGGGCCTTCACCATCACCTCCCCTCAGAAATCTTCAAGAAAATGGTTCGATTCCCTGGTTATACAAAATCAAGGCAAAATAAAGATATTTTCAGATATCCAAAGACTAAGAGACACTCATTGAAAGATCAAAAATCATGTCATACTGAAGAAGCAGACGGAACTGGGAGGAACCAGTGGGCAACTAGGTAAAAAAGCAAGTTGAGAAATTGTGAAAGACATTTTGCAAATCGAAAAAATAATATTCATGTCATCAATATTTTAGGGGCTATTTTAAATGAAAAGGAAATAAAATCCTGCATGATAATGTTATAGATGATAGGAAAGTGAAATTAGGGGGCAAATTAGAGTGGTCTAGCTTACGGGGAAAGTGGAGAAACTGGTCAACTTCAAAAAATGATCCTATTTTTTTTAACATAACACTGTGCATAATACTATTGTTATGATTTATATCTGCATGTCCCATAAAGCCTTATGTGCTCATGGATGGGTCTATTGGGAAATGATTGGGCCAGGGGTATGTGATTCTTATCAATGACTCGATCTACTAATGAATTTATAGCTGGCTTGCTATTAGGAGAAGGGTCATTGCAGGCATGGCCTGGAAGAATTTGTCTCTTTCCACTCTTCCCTCTACTCTCTCTCTCTCTCTGCTTCCTGGTTGCCATACCATAAGCTACTTCTCTGTGGTGCCCTTCTACCATGCCCTCCGTCATATTCACCTGCCTTGCAGCCAGCCACCTATGGATTGAGACTTTCATAACTGCGAGGCAAAATAAGCCTTTTCTCCTTTAAATTGTGGGAGCTGGGAATTATATCTCAAGAAAAACGATTAAGACAACTGTATTAATGAAAGTGTAGAAGTATAGACATAATTCAAAAAGAGCAGAGTAAAAGAGGAGTAAAAAGAAACAGAAAGGATATTAGAAAAAGGAAAGGAAGGGGAAAAAAGAAGGAAGGTAGAAGAGAGGCAAGAGAATTATAGCAAATAGATCAAAATGTATGATTAATAATAAAAATAAATATAAATGGATTAAAGTTATTTTTGTAAAACAGCCGACTTGCAGGTTGAACAAGAGTTTCTTTATTCCTTCAATATTCTGAGAAAGCTTGGTGTCTTCCTACTGTCCCATGTCTGCATGGGAAGAGATGCATCATGATGAGACCAAGGCATCTGCACACTGTTTGGAAGCCAAGGGTTGCTATCTAGCCTATTTTTACAAGGCTTGATCATATTTGAGACTAAACGTCTCCTCTGATGTCCTCTGTCCTCTCCTGGACAGAGTTTAGACAGCTGATTTTGATGGCTTTACTCAGATCTGGGGGACAGAGGAAGGGCGAAGGGGCAGCAAGTCTGCTTCTATGTGGAGCAGGTGGAGAGAGGCCAGCATGCAGGCTGAGTGGTTACATGACTCATAACATGGTTGAATGGCTTTACTCAAAGAGCGCTGAAAACTGGATCAATGGCCACATCAGAAAGGTTTCCAGTGGAAAAAAGACTTTGGGATTTTAATTGAGTTTGGGCTCAATATGATGTGGTTACCAGATTAGTAATATGATTTTAGAAGGCAATAATGGAGGTAGATTGTCCATAATTATGGGGGTGACAGAACATCTCCACTGGCTTTTATCAGACCAGAACTGGAAAGATGGAGTTAGTGCTAGATTCTGAAAGAGACAAGCAAAAAGTAGATCCAAATGGCACCAGCTAGAGGCTGCGTGTTAATCAAACGCTGTAGCGTGAACTCCTGAAGGGATAAGGAAGGTGCTCGTCTTGGAGTAGATGCACTGTTTGTTCCTAACTATGTCACTGGCCGTCGTGGCACACGGGGAATCTTTATGGCTTTGGTAACAGAACTGGAGCCACTAGGGCTACGTAACCAGACTACTAAAAAGGAACTGGCAATTCCAAGACCTAGACAGCTTCCTGTAATGGGAAGGGATCAAACAAAATCAGAATAGTATTCTGTTGACTTAACTGTAAGGAATTAATGCCCTAGGTCTAGGATGGAAGTGTCTGTCCCTTGATGTCCCCTGCCTGTCTTACAATCTCGATTGTGTTTTGCCCTTTGTACGTCCAAGGTGAGGTGTTGTTTTTTATATCCTACTCTACCCCCTCATCAAGCTGCATGCCTGTTTGTGAGCTTATACAGTAAAGCAAATTCTAACAATAAATGAGGGAAGAAGAGGCTAGGGAATCCTTTCATCTGAGCTCCCAGCATTGGAATCCGTTTGTGTGTTTCTGTGTTTATAGGTGTGTGGTGTGTGATAATACGTACATAGATTATAAATCAGGTATACATCAAAATTTTGGTTTCTCTAGAAGCAAATCCTGGACAAGGATTCTAATTGCTTAAGTAGTTTTTGTGGAACAGTAGAGCTTAATCCTCCGAGAAAGAGTACTGAACATGAATTTAAGGTATTTCTCCATCTCAGAGTTGATTTTCGCACCAGCTTCCATCAGTCCCTGAGAGAGGGCTGCTCTGCTGTAGGAGGCACTGGCTTCCTGTCCGTCTGGCTGAGATGCCTGAGAAGGCCAGGCTCTGGGTGCCAAGAAAGCTTTCCAACAAAGGGGCATAGGAACTAGAAGTCAGAAGAGGGAAAGCCGAAAGGTGTGGATGGCACCTGTCATGTCTGCTGCGGTGTGTCTGTTACAACATCACGCATGTGTCAGCTTCAGGTGCTGCTGGCACTGGGTAGGCTGTAATGACTCAGAATCTAGTACAGTAGACAGCAGTTGACGTAAATGAGTGACCAAGCGCTCCACGCTTGGATGCTGCTTTGCCATCACCAGTTTGGACTGACCCCGAGCCTGGCCTTTCCTCGTATTTTGGTGGTCATGAGAGGACAATTTCCAATCATGTCTTTGAAACTTGATTCTGTTTTGAACTCTAGGCTTTTCTAGCTTCTGGCAGAGTGCACACCCTCACACCCTCTCATTTCTTCCTCCCTTGAGAACCTTGGCTGGAATAGCTTTGATGCCTGTTCTCAGACAGTGGCATTAACAGAAATGCATTCCTAGGTGCAGACGCAGAGCTTCAGACTAGACACATACACAGAGGTCCAGTCCTCTTTCCACATGTGCATACCAGGTAGAAATCTGAGCATTTTCTTCCCTCGCAGGCAGCTGGGTTGGCAGTGCTTGGGATGAGGACATGGTCCCTATAGCTCCAGCTGCTGGCAGCCAGTACTAGAGTCACTGGATCTTGTTGATGAGCCTTTGGTTCCATAGCCAGTGTCTGGATTGGAAAGCTCGGTTAGAAATGGACTTGTGATCCATGAGCCCAGCTTCTGCCATGCCTCTGAAATGAATGATGGAAGAGGTGGGGTTGTGTGTTCCTCCTGTGTGGCCCGTTTGGCTGCTGAGCTCCTGCTCTCCACTGCGGTGAACTCAGCAGAGCCAGCCTTACTCTTATGCCCGTCCCAAGCTCCCTCACCTGAAGTATAGATCGTATCAGGCTAAGATGCACTGTGTCAGTGGTGCTCTGTGTGATAGTATTTATTGAACTTTGCTGTGTATTTCTGTAGGTAGATGTCCACAGAAGATGACCCGGGGAGGTGAATTTTTTACTGGGGAAGATAGAACAACTCATATGAGAAAAAGCAGTGAGCAGTAAAAGATGCCATGACCACCACTGAAAGCCCAGGACGGAGGTGAACACAGGAGTAATGGTGCTGTTACTGCTAAGGCTTGAAAAGGTTCTTGAAGGATGAGCTGGTTCTTAGTTTAGGGATGTCACAGAAGTATCAGAGTCCTGGGATCAACACATTGCGCTTTGGGGGAAATACAGTAAGCATTTATTTACTCTTGAGTTCCTGATGAGTGCTGAGAGGCTCTGCCATGTAATGATCAAGAGCAAAGATGCTGGTTCTACCACTAACCAATGGTAGGTCCTTTGTGCCCGAGATTCCTTATCTATAAGATAGCGATAATAGAAGTGCAAACAGTTTGGATACTTAAGTAGTAAAACATAAATTATAAGTTGTTTGACTCTTGTTTGGTCTACATTAAAGGTGAGTTAATGGTTGGTGTCATCATTATTGTGAATGATATGACCATTCAGGAGAAAACTTCAGTTATCTAATCTATGTTTTAGTTGCTCTCAAGGGGATCCTCAGTGGGAAAAGTGATTCTTTTTTAAAGAGTCCTCTGGCAGAGATAGAGTGAGAACCCTTTATCCTAATTCCCAGTGGGTCATTCCTCTGTGTCAACCTTCAGGTGCTGTGACCCTCTATGTAATCTTGATAGGAGAAAACAAACTTGGGTCAGAAAGTATCTAATATGTAACCATATTGTTCTGGGAAACCAAGATCAATAATTCTGAACTGTATCAAAATGCCACAAGAAAGTAAATGATTCCACAACTTCAACCACAATCCTCGGAGTGCCCAGCTCTTGCTGCATGCCATACCAGCCGCTAGGGAAAGATAACTGGGGCCAGGTTTGTCCCTGTCCTTCAGAAACTTGAAATTAAGGATCAAAAGGCAAGGGGAGCTGGAAACATACAAACAAACAAAGTACTAACACAGCAAGACTGTTGTGCTTGCCGTTTTCCACACTGTTCCAAGTCCTTCACATGTCTGGACTCATTTAGTCTAACCCTCACCCTTTGAGATAGATCATACTTGGTAAGCCCATTTTCCAAGTGACCACAAAGAGTATCAGAGGAATTATTTAGCCAAGGTCACAACATAATGAACAAAGGAGATGAGAAAGTGCCCTGGTGTCTACCCTGAGTCTGTGTACTTTACAGAACACATCTTTAGCTAGAAGGGTCAGCACTCTGGACTTTAGATTTCTAGTTGTTGGGAATGATGGCTTTTGGATGGAGTGTGCTTAATACACAACAAAGGGCACGGACCTTTAGCATATGGTTGTAGACTTTCACAAAGCAAATGCATCCAGCTTACCACTAGCCAGGACAGGACAAAGAATTATCAGTGTCTCAAATTTTCCTTCTGTTTTGACCATGAACTATTGTTGTGTAGATTAACGTTTCTCCACCTTGTTTTTTTTTTTTTTTTATCTTTTTCCTGAAGAGTCTTTTAAGACATTTGTCCTCTATGGAGTCATAATACCACAGTCAAGCTATAAGTCTGTTAATGGAATAAGCCTCTCTATGCCCTATGCACAAAAAGAATTACGATCTCTTTCAGATTTTCTGCTACACCACTTTTCAACCTTGTGGGGACAGTGTTATTCCCAGTGAGAAAGGCTGTTGTGGATTAGGGGGTCCTGTGGATGTGAGCAGAGGACAGGAAGTGAAAGTTGGGCTCTGAATATCTGCCTGAGATGTGTACACACTGTGCCTTTCTCTCTTGTGAGAGTGTTTCCTCTTGTCCTTATGTCTGTGAGACAGATAAAGAAGATATCAGACTTCCTGGCATAATCAAAGCCAGGTTGTATTAGTCCCTGGCTTGCTTAGCAATGACATGCGCCCCTGGACTAGAAAGCATTCCCTTTGGTGGATTCCTGCCTCTTCTGACCTACTCCTAGGGGCTGTTCTGTGAAGACCATCTGTTGGTGTTGTCTAAGAGGTGAGTTGAGGCACAGTAGAATTTTAAGGAGTTTATTGAGTGAATAGTGGTTCATGAATGGGCAGTTCCAGCTAGAAGTGGTTTAAGAGTTCCTTGGTTGAAATGCCAAAGGGAGCTCTTTATGGGATGACTGTGAAGTCAAAGCAAAAGAAATACTTGATTGGTTACAGTTAAATGGTTACCTTATTTGGTCTATTCCACTGCAAAGTGCCTGGTTACATAATTCTAAGTTTGTTGGTTGTTTCTGATTGGTTGGGCTTAAATTCTGTTTCTCTTTAGTGCAGGAATTTACATGAGGTTTTCAAAGTATTGCTTACATCTGCAAACCATGCAAGGTGACGTTCACTTATGGAACATAATTGGGTTTATCTGCTCAAAGATTCATTAAGCTTGATCTTCATTTTAACTTACTTTAAATATACTGTATTAGGTTTCCATGCTGCATAATGAAATGACCAAACCTAAAGGCTCAAAGGAACACGTACATTATTTCCCAGGTTTGGATGTAGCTTTTCTAGTTCTCTGCTCAGCATCTCACAGGCAGATGTGAAGGTATCAGCTGGGGCAGCCACCTCCTCTGAGGCTGTTGTCATCTTCCAAGCTCAGTGGTGGTCAGCAGAATTCAAGACAGGAGCCCTCAGCTCCAGAGACCTCACTGTCCTCTGATTGCACAGCCCTCTCCAGAGGTTCTGCATGGTGTGGCCCTTAGATTCTTCAAGAGAAGCAGGAATCTTTCTGGGCCAAGCTGACAAGGTGCAGTCATGTTGAGGGGAGGAGACTGAAAGAGGTATAGCACTCAGGATGTGCTCAGAGAATTATTTTAGAATTTTTCTGCTTGTATCTCTGTCTTAGGAGATGAACCAGCTCAGGGATCTCCTCAGAGATCTCTCAGGTGAGCTACTTCGGGGATGCCTAAGGGTTTCCGAGTTGGCTAGGGTGTTGGAATCTAGGAGTTGTTGATCATCCTTGGGTGTGGCCTGTATGAAGGTTCCAGGGATACAGTGCTGGGGTTACAATCCCAGCTCATGACTTGAGATCTTGGGTAAGTAATTCTATTTCTCTGTCTGAATGTTCCTGTTTTAAAAAAGATTGATTTCATGGATTATTGTGATAAATAAAGAATTAGAAGGATAACTGGTACATAATAAGTACTCAGATAAATGTTAGCAAGGACTAAAACCATCATTGGTGATCTCAGCATCTATCTGTCCCACAGGTAAACCTGAACTAGCACTGTATCACCCTGATGATAGGTAATTTGGGCTGAATCTTACAGTATATTTTCCTAAGGACAAGATGGGTTGTTCGTATGGTAGCATTTTCTTCCATGGGCTATAGTCCATTAGAAAATGAGCACGTAATGCTGTAGTAACTAGCTGATGACCCTATAAAGAATGTGGAAAGTAAATGCTGTGACAGAAATCCAGTGGGAGATGAGTTATTTTACCCTAGACTTAATACCCGACAGAAGGTTCCAGCACCTCCTTCTCGGGTCCCAGGGCCTCTCCTTTGGAGGTTTCTCCAGATCCTGTGAGCTCTTTTAATATCTTTCTCCTAAATTCCACACCTTGCTGGGGTTGACCAAAGCCAGTTCCTAGTTGTAGGAAGCCCACCCAACACTGCCGATAATATGCTGACATCTGGTAGAAGGTGGGAAAGAGAACACTGAATCTTCCCAGCTTGGTTACTCCAAAAAGGGAAGAATAAAACGCAAGAGTGCAGAAGAGCTTCAGGTAGGGGTCTAGGTCATGTGAGCTCTGGGCTAAGTGCTCTTCCTCTAGTCACTTTACTATCTGGGGAATTTCTTAATGAGTTAATCAGAACATGGAAGATTTAGGCCCCTGGTATCCACACTGGTCTTGCACTATGATTGATGCCAAGATGTATTAGGTATTAGTGAATCCTGGGGTATTGATTTTTAAGCCTTTAAAAAAAAGTTAATCAGGCACTAAAAATATAAAAGCACCTTTGAGTTCCCACCAGAAATACTGATTAGATACTTTTAAAGATAGGTTTTTAAAAAATGCCCAAACACTGATGCTTGGACTAAAGAGCTACCTATTAATCATATCCTAATGTTTTCAACTATAATAATACCTTGAGGACCTACTATACACTGATCACTCTGCCTAGTGGTGCATATGAGGAAGTAGAACATCTGCCATTGGGGACCTGACGTTTGCCTGTGAAATGTCTCTTTAAAGTCATCAAATCTCTTAATTTTCTTTTATTTTGCTATTTTTGTCTCTTTGACAAGACTTTGTCCTCTGGTAGCTGGTTGTTACTGGCTTTCAGTAGCATCTCTGATTAATGTATGATCAAATGAATGAATGAGACAGTGGAAATGTACAACTGGTGCATTTTCTCTTTTTGTCAGTTTTTGAAAGTTTACTCATATCTATGTCCACCAAACAATGTTCTATATTAATATTCATTAATTATTTGTAAGAAATCATCACATTTAGTGGAATTGAGCATTAATATTTTTATCTAAGCTATCAAAATGTTAAAAATGATTTCCATTTTTAATCTTGATTGTGATATGGCATTTAAATAATATCAAGAGCTAGTGATATGTATGAAATACTTATCTATATTTTGGAATAAAAGTATAAACTAAGGTTTCAAAGTATTTTTGACAGATTTCCAAAATATGTAAGGAACTCACTCAACACAACAACAAATGACAAGTAACTGAAAGATGGTTAATAGAAATTTTTTCAAAATGACAAAATGTCCAACAATTGCATGAAAATGTGCTCAGCAGCATTAATCATGAGGGAAATGGAAAAAAATAATCAAAATCAGATATTACTTCACACTTATTAGAATGACTGTTGTTATAAAAATGATAGAAGTATTGCCAAGGATGTGGAGAAGGCAGAACTATTGTACACCCTTAGGATGTGTTGATTGCTATGGCTTTAGGCAAAACAATATGGTAGTTGTTTTAAAAATTAAAAATAGAATTATCATGTAGGTTTAGCAATACATTTCTAGATATACATATCCGAAGAAAATGAAATCAATATACCCAAGGTATAGCTACACTCCCATATTTATTCAGCATTATTCATAGTACCTGAGCTCCAGGATCAACCTAAATGTCCACCAACAGATAAAGAGATAAAAGAATTGTGGTATATATATATATATATATA
>PVIR01037631.1:0-15007 GCA_004026965.1 Petromus typicus | reverse complement strand
CATCTCGGTCCAGTTCATTTTCCTAGGGTCACCCTTGATCCCTCCAAAAATATTTTAAGTCAATTCTCCTGATATTCTTCTCTTCTTTCTCTTTCCAGATTCAACATTCTCCTATACGTTTGCCCAGATCTTTGATTATCTAATTGCAGGAAGCATTCTTTGAGCAATAGATGCCAGACATTGTTTTGGGGAAAGAAGAATCTGCAGTAAGATGTTCCCTGCCTGTAAGTCACCAAGAGGGCTGCAATGCAGTGGACATACCGCTTCATCAATTATGTGACCTGGAGAGAATTTCACATCTCCAGACTTTTAAATTTCTAATGCTGTGGCAAGATGATCTACATCACAGGAATAATAGCTAACATTTGTTGAAGTTAAGTTCAACATTTGTTGAAGTTCTGGGCCCCAGGGTAAAGGTTTTCTCTGTGCTACAGTATTTGATCTTGAAGTTACTATATTCCCGTTTTACAAAAGCTGTGGTACAGAGAGTAAGTAATTTGCTTGTTGTGATGCAACTAGTTAAGAAGAGTTAGGAAGTCAAACCTGGAATCCTGGTTTCAGAGTCACAAAAGAGCAGGATTTGATGGAGGTCATGTGGGAGGAGCCCAGTTTGCAGGTGAAGTAGAAGCAGGGGATACAGACTCCTATGTTGACATGGTTTGATGTTTCCTGTGGGCAGTAGAAAGCGGGAACTTTTTAAGTGGAAGAGTATAGGATTCTATATCCCCATTTTTATAGGGAAGTCCCAGTTTATGCTTTTTTTCATATGCATAACTACTAAAACCTTTTGTTCAAATGCCCATTTCAAATAAAATAATGCTCACCTTAAAAAGGAAAAAAATATGGTCTCCTTAGATTGTCATATTTTACAAGAACTCTGATGACAATATACATGACAAAGACTGGAGGTGGGGAGACCAATTGGGAGGCAATTTATATTCTGAGGTGCTGAGGCAGCACTGAGACAGCATCAGTGAGTGGAGGTTTAGATTTAAGAAATCCATCTGAGGGACCCTTAGGGATTGTGATGCCGCTTGCTGTGCCTTTCTTGCCCAGCACTGCTAGCTATTCTAGGTCTCTTCAGTTCCAAATAGATTTTAGGATTTTCTCTAATTCCGTTGGAATGAGCTATGCTGTTGGGGTGTTGACTGGGAATGCATTAAATCTGCATAACAATTTTGGAAGTATGGCCATTTCCACTATATTGGTTCTTCCTACCCAAGAACAAGGGATTATCTTTCCATTTTCTGATAGTCTCAATCTTCTTTCTCAGAGTGCTGTAGTTTTCAATGGAGAGGTCTCTTCTTTCATTAGAGTGATTCTTGAGTATTTTTTTTTTTTGATAAAAATCATCTATTCCAATTTTCTGTTGTTTTTTTATGAATGACTATTGGACTTCGTCAAATGCTTTTTCTGCATCTATTGAGATGATCATTAATTTTTGTCCTTGGCTCTGTTAACATAGTGCATTACATTTATTGATTTATGTTGAACCATCCTTGGAATCCCAGGATGACTCTATTAGGGAGATTGACCTTTAGTTCTCTTTTTGGTGGGACCTGTCTCTGGTTTTGGTATCAGGGCAATGCTTGCTTCCAGGAATGACTTTGGGAGTATTGCTTCACTTTCAATTTCATTAGAAAGTTTGAGAAGCAGAGGCATTAGTTCTTTTCTAAATTTCTTGTAGAATTCATCAGTGAACCCATTAAATATTTCACTAGCTGATATTGATTTATTTAGAATTTTGGCTCTTGGTTTAGCTTAGATAATTCATATGTATCTAGGAGTCTGTCCTTTTCTTACTATTAATCTTATTAGAATACAAGTTCTCGGAGGTATTGATCTGGATTTCTGCAGGGTATGTTGTGATTTCAAAATTTTGATTTTTCTTTTTTTTTTTTTTTTTTTTGAGACAGTCTTGCTTTATAGTTCAGGCGGGTCCTGAACTCAACCCCAAATTCAGCAATCCTCCTGCCTCTGCCTCCCAATTGCTGGAATTAAAAGGCGTGAGCCACCACACCCAACACTGTGGTATGTGGTACTGATTGCTAGTGTGTGTGTCACCATGCACAACACTGTTGTATGTGGTTACCAGGTATGGAACCCGGGCCCTTGTGTTTGCAAGGCAGGCGCTGGAACTAGTGAGTAACATCCCCAGCCCACCTTTTTTCATTTCTAATTGCATGGAAATGAACTTAGCCTTCTTTTGATAAGACTAAGAGTTTGTCAATTTTAATCATTTAAAGAACCAATTCTTTGATTCATTGATCCTTTGTATTGTTTTCTTAGTCTCCGTTGCATTAGTTTCCGCTCTAGTCTTTCTAATTTCTTTCCTTGTGCAAGCTTGGGTTGGTTTTGTTTTTTGGGTTTTTTTTTTGAGACACAGTCTCGCTTTTTGTAGTTCAGCCTGGTCCTGAGCTCACTATGTAGCCCAGGCAAGGCTCAAACTCACAGCTATCCTCCTGCCTGTTTCCTGAGTTCTGGGATTACAGGTGTGAGACACCACACCTGGCATTGTGTGGTAGGTGGTACTGATTGTTGGTGGGCATGAGTCACCATGCCTGGCATTGTCGTCTGTGGTTACCCAGGATTGAATTTGGGACCTTGTGCTTGCAAGGCATGTGCCAGAACCTGAGTTAAATCCCTGGCCCATGGTTGGCCTTCTTTTTGAGGTTCAAAGTTTGGTTATTTGAGCCCACTGTTTTCCTGATATGGATATTCACTGTGATAAATTTGCTGGGGGACATTTAGAACTTCTGACTAATTAGGACATGGGGTACAGGATAGGTAGATGTAGCAGCTGAAGAAATTCACTTCTAGGTTTTTAAGTTAAAACAAATTCTGGAGGAAGATAGAATTGGCAGAATAGGATGAGAATGTGAGAGCAAGTTAATATTCTTCCAGCTTCTCTGCAGTCATAGGAGAGGATAGGACTTCTGTCTTCCTTTCTATGATAACAAATAGTGACAATGTGTTTATACTGTGATTCATAATGGTCTACTTATCATACTTAACTAAATCTCTAGCTCTTTTTCACATTCAATTCAATGCAGAGTAATAACCTCTTTTTTTTTAACATCCTATTTCCTTCAGAATGCTTATCATAAAATACTGATGACTTACTATGCTTATTGACTCACTGGACTGTAAGATTCATGACACCTGGATTTTCCTCTTTTGTTCACTTTTGTGCCTAGAAAAGTTCCTGACATTGTAACACAGGCTCAAAATTTAGTTGCTGAATGTAGGATGGTATTGGTTTATTTTCCTATAACACTGAAAAAGAAAACTTCCAATGTAAGACTGCCTGATACGTGTAAAACTTTATTTTGTTGATTTTAGTCCAGGTTTTATACAGCTATCCTGAACAGTGAACCATCTAACAAATGCTGAGTACCAACATGTGCCAGTTGCTTTGATACACGAGCACAAAATAAATACGGTTCCTGCAGTCATAGAGCTTATAGCAGACATTAACAAAAAGTAAAAGGCAATTTTAACTGTTTGTATGACTGTTGAAGTATGATGTATAAGAGTCTAGGAAAAAGGATCATTTTTCCAAGCCTAACTTGCTGATGAAGGCTTCCTAGAATAATCACTATGTTCGTGATTGTTAAAAAGAGCAAGGCAGTCATTCCAGGCAGAGCCTATTTGATCTCCTACTAGGGAGAAGGTGCTTTGAGGATAGGTAGCTCTCTTATTATTCTGGTGATACTCTAGAGTTCAGTTTGGGTTAAATAGGACAGGTACTTGGTGGGTTTTTTGTTCTGCTTTTTAGTTGAGAGGATGGAAAAAGTGATTACACAAAAGCAAGTGATTTTAAGAAGATTAACAGGTTTTAGACAAAGCTTAAGCATTCATTTTTTCCAGTACCTGTACAATGAGAAACTTGGTAGGTTTTCTATAATTTGACTGGCCTGAAATTGTATACTTTTCTAGTGAAATGCCTACGTATCATAGGTTAATAGAAAAATGGTCTATTACATCTTAGAGAGTACAGTGTTCTGAATGCCAACCTCTTTGTTGTACAGGATATAACTTTGAATATTCCTAAGTTCGGGAGTACTTAACATTTACTGTAAAGATTAGCCTGCCAAAGAGCTGGCAGTTTATACTTTCACTGTCTGCCACAGCAACCACTAAATACATGTAGCTACTCAACACTTCAACAGTGGCTCCTCTGAATGCAGAACTGCTGTAGCTATGAAATGAACAATGGATTATATATTAAAATTTAAGTTCACATATTTTACCTTTTTAATGTGGCTCTAGAAATTTTTAAATTATACACGTTACTAACATACAGGATACTACTGTAGTATGCCATAGCACAGAGAGCAAATGAATAATTCACTAACAAATTTTGCTGAATTCATTATTTATGTTGTCTAAAAATAAACATCAGTCTTAGGAGAGAGTTCACTTCTTGTGCATGAAGCCTTGGATTCAATCTCCAGGGCTGGGTAAAAAAAATGAGAAGCTTTTTTTTTTTTTTTTTTGCAGCACAGGGATAGAACTCATGACCTTGCCTTTGCAAGGCAGAGGGTGATGTCAGTGAGCTACATTCTTGGCCTTATGAGCATTTTTGATGTTAAAATACACCTGTAAATGAAGAACCCTTGTTAAACTGGACTCATAATAAACTATTGATTCATTAATCTATTTTTTTGGAGAATGGGGGTAAAAGGGAGGTTAAGAGGACAGTCAAAGAATATCCCAGATGCTAGAATTACAGGTGTGAACACAAAGTTTATGAACACAAATAATATGCAAAGCACTTCATGTTGACTTGGAAAGAAGCTTTGTGGAAAATAGTTAATACTATTAAGTGAAAAGGAGAAAATGGTCTTTACTTCCTGGGGAAGGATTCTGCATAAATGTGATGGGCAAGTTCAGTGGAATTCTACGTTGGGAAGGATGTTTTAGGAATAGAGGGAAAGGGGGAAAGCTCTCTGGAGGAATAATCCCAATAGTAGTTTCTAAAAAAAAAAACGATACAAAGGCCTGGGTGTGGCAGCACAAATTTATAATCCCAGAACTTGGGAGGCAGAGGCAGTAGGAGTGCCATGAATTCGAGGCCAGCCAGAGCTACACAGTGAGTCAAGGCCAACCTGAATTACACAGTGTGACTCTGTCTCAAAAAAAAAAAGCTATCTTACAGAATCCTATTTGTACTTTCTGAGAACACATAATTAAGTATATATATATGTTCTATAAAAATGTAAGGTTTTACTAGCTCATAGAAAATTCATTCATCTGAAGTACATTAAGGACAATGTATTTTCTTTATTCACCATCATTTACTACACTTTAAAACTGAGGAATATGAAGGAATTATTGCTAATCCAGACGAAGAGGTACTTAACAATAACAAAAAAATACAACTTAAAATGGTTTCTGCTATCCTTTATTTTAGAAATTTTACACAAAAAATTCCCAATCCAACACTTAGAAGTGCATTTGTATAAATCTGCATGCTTCTTTGCACTAAAGAAAAATACCTCTGATGGGAGTTCATAACAATGGTGTAACAAAGCTCACCTAAATTGTATTATTCTCATTTCCCTCTTACAGAGCATTTTAAGCACTATACTAAAAATGGAAGAAGGTAGATAACATCCCTAAAACTGATTTGCTCTGGTATTAGCCTGATCTGAAAACCAAATACTTCTACTCTGTAGATAAAAATCAAGGTTTACCATCAATTAACTTGTACATAAAAAGAACAAATGTCTGAGTTGAATTTTTGGAATGAGTTAAAGGGACAGAGAAACATTTCAGTTCCTTAAGTTTAGAGTCAGAATTGAAAACATAAACATCAGCAAAATATTGTGTTCTATCTTTTTTGACATTTTTCGGTACAAAGGACCATACAGAGTGACTTTCACTGCTTCTAAAAGGGAGGAAGGCACCAGTCAGAAATGTAAGTCTCATGTTAGAGTAATGGTACAGACTAGGATTTCACATTGAAACTTCCCAGCCTGGATCTTAAGACACAAGTTTATTTATTCTTTTCCCTACTTGGATGCATCCTCTGTTATTTAATATACACTAACATAACAGATTTTCACAACATCTGCTGTGCCTATGGCAAAGAATTGACTGCCAACTTCATAGAAGCAGTACCCATCTCTTTTCAACAGCAGAGGGCAATGTTGCACAAGTAATGAGAAAATCACTTTTACTCCACAAGGATTTTACAAGAGTCAGATGATGGGGAAAAAAGGCTTTTGGATTCACAGTAACTGGCATATTAACAGAACAGCCTGAGATTTTAGTAGCATAAACAGCTCCTTTTTCACTTCTGTACTTCTAGGTCAACACAACAGTTTTCTTTGACATTTTCAATATTCTTTTTCTTCACATTAAGTGATGTGAGTCTACACCCTGTAGTTCTTGTCACTGTGATTATACAAGTCCTATAATAGTTAGTGGGGTTAGAAAGAGATTACAGAAAAGGTAAACTCATACCTACTTTCCTAGGGGAAGTGGGAAAGATTTCAAGTGATACTATTTTCCCAACTATTTATGAACACGGTCATTTGTATCCACATCTGGGTAGTGTTACAGATCAAACCCAGGGTTTGGTGCATACTACACAACAGAGCTCTACCACTGGGTGCCAGGACCAGCCTCAACTTTCTCTTTTCACACTGGTATTGGCCTGTAGGCCACTTCTAACTCCAAGGGTCTCTTGACCTTAATTTCACATACTTTTTTTTTTTTTAGGTTTTTTGAGACAGGGTCTCGCTTTGTGGTTCAGGCTGGCCCTGAGCTCAGCCTCCAACTCACATCACAGCAATCCTCCTGCCTCTGCCTCCCAAGTGCTGGGATTACAGGCGTGAGCCACCACGCCCGGCACTGTGGTATGTGGTACTGGTTGCTGCTGGGCATGAGTCTCCACACCCAGTACTCTATGTGGTTACTGGGGATCAAACCCGGGTCCTTGCGCTTGCAAGACAGGCGTTGGAACCACTGAGCTAACTCCCCGGCCCTCACATACACTTTTAAGTATTTACTTTCTCCACAGCCCTCCTAGATGTCTGTTCATTCCTCATATGTCTTACTTCTCTAGACAGAACACATGACTGGCCAGGCAAAAAGAGGAGGCAAATTTTACTTATTTTTTTCCTTAATAGAAGTTATATTACAAGTCCAAATGACATACTTAATAGAGGACTTGAATCTAGGATGTAAGGAATTTTCAAAATAGTAAAAAGAACAAATGAACAATTAGAAAATGGAAAAAAAGACACATTTCACAGAAGAGGATATACAGATAGAAAACCATCACATGAAAAGATGTTCAACATCATTAAACATTAGGAAAATGCAAATTAAAACTGGTATTACACATTATTCAAATGGCTAAAATTAAAAAAAAAATAGTCATGCCAAATGCTGGTAAGAATGAGGAAAAACTGAAACAGTGACATGCTGCTAGTAGAAATGTAAAATGGACAGCCACTCTGGAGAAAGAATACAGAGTCTCTGTACAAAACTAAGGATGCTTACCACATACCCCAGCAAATGCCCTTTTGGATATTTATCCCAGAGAAATGAAAATACATGTTTATATAAAACCTATACACAAATGTTCACAAAAGCTTTATTAGGAAGGGCCCCAAATTGAAAACAAACTTTATGTCCTTCAGTGGGTAAAGTTAAACTGCAGGACATTCCCAACTATGGAACATTAGCAATAAAAAAGGAACAAAGTATCAATACATGCCACAACTTGGACGAATTTCATAGGAATTATGTTAAGTGAAAAATGCCAATCTCAAAAGGTCATACTCTGTATGATTCCACTTATATAACTTTTTTAAATGACAAAATTATAGAGATAGTGAACAGATTCATAGTTGTCAAAGGGTGGTGGGGGGGCAGGGTGGTGGCTGACTCTATGAGGGCAGCATGGAAGGATCTATGTGATGGGACTATACTGTCTCTTGTGATGGTCATATGAATCTACACATCGTGAAAATGCATAGAACTAAATACAGACACATGAACAAAGTTCAAGCAGTTCAGCACAAATACTTCCAATCTAAAATGAAATTATCTTGAAGAGTTTATCTTTTATGAGATGTCATATCCCTGACCCTTTCAAGAGATGTAACATTATGAAAAGTATCACCAGAAGCTATGTAAACATTTCAGCTAAGGGTGAAGACAAAATTCACGGTGTTTTCATAAGAAAACCCAAAGATGACAAACAAGTTCAATGTGTTCATACAAATCTTGGTAAAAGTACAAGAGTGAAAGCCCAAGCTGGTGAGCAAGTGGGAGAAGGAGAACAAATGGTTCAAAACGATCACTGAGGAAACCCAGGCCGAATGCAGGCTTTGACATTATCCTAAGTAACCTCTCTTTTTTTGTTGTAGGTGACTCTAATATAGTCCTATTGTTGCAAAACCAATTCAAATCCTACTAGGTTTAAGAAGTCCCTCATTGACTTTTGGGTGCAGGTAGTGACCCCTGTCCTCCCACACCAGGAGATCAGTTCTGGCAAGAAAGTGCCAACGTGCCTTGATGGTACTGTTGGTCGCAGGCCCTGGACCAGGCAGTTCCAGCGATGTTCTGCTGCCTGGGATTCCAGTGGGGAGGAGACTGAGCCTCATTACTCAATCAACTTCTTCGCCTTGAAGAAGCGACGCAGGTAGAAGACCTGCCAAGTGGCTAGTCCGATGAGGCAGAACATTGAAAAGATGCTGAAGTACAGGACCCGGGTGTTTGTTGACTCTAAAAAACAAAAAGCATTGGTAAGGTAATGAAGTGAACTTGTACCGCTGGCTGGACAATGGCCTGGGGAAAAGGCAGTTAATTAACTGGAAGTCTGAGAGGAGGGTTTCAGACAAAAAAAAAAAAAATCTATTAATAAATGTTAACAATTACAAAGATTAGTTCTATCAATTTGAAACACTACAAACCAACTGTCAATATGCCAACTGCATATCACATAATAAAGCTCTTCTCCTGAAAGTCTAACAAGCCTGATTTATCTTTTAGTAGCAATAATACTGAAGCAAACAATTTTCTTTCTATACATTGTACATGTGCAAAATTGAGAAAACGGTACCCCTAGAAGAATTTCCTGTTTGAAGACTGAACATTATCTCTTCCCTGGGCCACTTATTTGGAAAGAAGAGCCACCTTCCTCTCACCATTGGTATCGCGCATCTCCTCCTCTCGCTTCTTCATGTAGGCAAAATCGTTAACAATGGATTCAGAAAGGTCTTCTAAGCGTCGGAGCTCCACCTCTAATGGTTTGAGCTTCTCCACTTTTGCAATCTGGAGAAGAAAGAAACAGGAACCCACTCTCAGAAAAAACTGTCCTGGTTATGAACATAAGGCGACATAGCTGAGCACGGTGGTGCACAAGTGTAACCCAGCACTCGGGAGGCTGAGGCAGAAGGATGGTGCGTTCAAGGGAAGCCCAATCTACACAGTGAGACTGTCAAAAAAAAACCAAAACCAAAAACCTAAGGCAACAGAGCAATCTTTTTAAAAGCTTACTAGATTTAAATTCTCTGCTGGTAATCATTCTGCCTTCTACTTTTCCCTAAAAACTGTATCTCTCCATCAATTTCAGATCTTTTTAAAATACTTTCTTCTTTTTCTTGGTCTTTTGAGACAGGGTCTTGCTATGTGGGTCAGGCTGGCCTGAAACTCACTATGTAGCCCAGGATGGCCTCTTCCTGCCTCAGTCTCCCGAATGTTGGGATGTAGGTCATCATTCCCACATAATACTTTCAGGCTCATTCTATAATTCTGGTAGATCTTGAACCTTATTACGTAGCCTAGGCTAATCTTGAACTCACAGTGATCCTCTTGTCTCAGCCTTCCAAGTACTTGCTTACAGACATGCAGCACCACACCTGGCAATGCCAGGTCCTGAGCTGATCCTCAGTAAGGTGGCCCCTGCCTATAATTCTAGCACTAGGGAGTGAGAGGCAAGAGGATCACTATGAATTTAATGCCAGCCTGGACTATATGGTGAATTTAAGGCCAGCCTAAAATACATATCAAGAACTTGTCTCAAAATAAAACAAAATGAAAGGGCAGCCAGTTATCAAAAGAGATTTCTGGGCTGGAGCTTTAGCTCAGTGGTTCCTGCACCTGCTTTGCAAGTGCAAGGTCCCTAGTTCAATCCCTGGTAACCACATACCACAGTGCCAGGTATCGTGATTCACACCTGTAATCCCATCACTCGGGAGGCAGTGGCAGGAGGATTGCTGTGAGTCTGAGGATTGCCTGGACTACACAGTGAGCTCAGGGCCAACAGGAACTATAAAGCGAGAGACTGTCTTTTAAAAAAAAAAAATCAATCTTTCCTGTAGGCTAAGGAATGAAACATATGAGAAAGCCTAACTAGAGGCATATCATATAAGTAAAGATTTCATTAGTCTATATTTTTCCTATTCATCTTGGCTTATGATTTGCTTCATTTTCAATATTTACTTATTTTTATTACTTTGGGTTTTTGAGACTAAGTCTTACTATGCAGCCTAGGTTGGCCTGGAGTTGGTAATTCTCTTCCCAAGGCTCCCACCACCATGCCAGGCCCTAATCTTGCCTTACCCCTTCCATGCAGGTCTTATTATGCTGTCCAGGATGGCCTCAAGTCCTGGGATCAAGCTAGGACTGGAGATGTGTGCTGTGCTCAGCTCTGCTTTAAAATCAGATAGTGAAAGAGCTTTTCCAATCTGAACACTCTTACACACCTGTGTCTCTTTTTTCCACACACGGAACTCTTCAATAATTCTGCCTCTGTATTTGTTTTATTCCCTACTAACTGAACATTTGCCAGAGAACTTCCTCATCTCTTTGGTTCAACTCACTGTCCTTATTCTTTCTATTAACTGTCAAAGGTACTTAACATGGGATAAATGGGAAGAGTTTCAGGGTGACTTTTCTGTTCTTTTTGTTCATTTGTTTTCTGCACTAAATGTGAAAAACAAGACAAATGTTTTTTAATATAAAGCTAGGAATACCTATCAAGATAGGGACAGAAAAACTGAATATACGAAATACATACAAATGTGACAGGCTGGGGGTATAGCTCAGGGGTGAAATGCTTGCTCTTTTACTTGCAAGGTCCTGAACTCAACTCTGGCACCACAAAAACATACAAACAAAAAAGTGCTGAAGGATCTGTGATAACAGACACCCAACTTTTCTTTGACTAGATATTCATTTCTGACATCTGTACAGTGTTGCCTGGAGTTAAGGGGGCTGGCAGCTGCAGGGCAACTTGTTTGGGTGAAAAAGTCCAACAGTGGCAAATGCATTAAAGCTGACTTTCCTATCTGAGTGCTCCAATGCCAGGTTCCCCACTAACCTACAGTCTATATTGGTTGTTTGATTTCATATAGAGCCGAGAAGAAAAAAAGTTCCTCAAGGAAAAGAAACCAATAAAAGAGGTACATAATAAGCTGAACATTTGCCTATTTAACTTCTTCCCTCCTGCTCCTACTTCCTCCTCCAAAACTTCCTGAATGAGATAGTATAAAATTAATGGCATGAAGCTTCTTAGACATAAACCATTTACAGTTCCCTAAACAGAAATAGAAACTTGCAAAAGGAACTGGAAGTGAAACTGTCTGTGCCTCTGCCAGCTGTGGGAGGGGGAATATTTATATTATATACATTTATATTTTATATATTTTTGCCAAAAAACATGATCAAATTAAAAATGCAACGAGGATGGACTTTGTACATTATAGCCTGAAACACTCATTTCCAATACTTTTCCAGTATTTATTTTCTAGCTGTTTAAGTGTAAGTATATTCTGCTGCTAAAACATTTAACTATTCTGAAGCAAAAAGAATAAAAACCAAAAGTCTACATTCATAGCTCCTCTGTTCCCAAATTCTTTTTCAGAGGTAACTATGGTTATAAAAAAAAAAAAAAAAAAATTATACATACATATATATATATATATATATATATATATATATATATATATATATACACACACACACACACACACACACACACACCTTGTTAGAAGATACCCACTATTCATGCTTTGGTATGTAAGTATAAATAAGAAATATAATTTAAAATATATTTATAGATGGTATTATACTGTACATTATTCCATGGCTTACCTTTTTTCAACCAACGAATTATTTCCAAGAACACCAGTCTTTGCAGATTCACATTAATGTTGCACGGTATTCCATACTGCTAATATTCCACAATGTCTACTTAATCATTCTAACCCCAATCCCTTTTCTAGCATAGGTTACTGTGGACTGTATACTTCTATCTGTAACCAACTCAAGTCAATTTCATTTCCTATATAAAATCTATACTAGCTAGACATGTGGCAGATGCCTGTATTCCTATACCCAGGTAGCTGAAGCAGGAGGACTGCCATGAGCTCAAGGCCAGCCAAAGAGCCAAAGCTACATAATGAGCTCAAGGCCAGTCTAGATTATAAAGTGAGGCCCTGTCTCAAAAGCAAACAAAGTAAATAAATAAATAAAACCTATACTGAATCCCATCCTTCTTTTGGGAAGTTATTTTCAGACTTTTATTAGTAGGATAAAAGTCTCATTTCTTCAAAAACGTTTTTGCTCAATAACTGCTTTGCTCCTGATATTAATTTAAAATCTAGAAAACTAAAAAGAAACTTGGAGAAACTAAAACAACACTGAAAACTAACTTGCCATTACAACCATTTAATATGTTGTGAATACTAAATGATAAATAACAGTCATGGCTATATGTCTATGTTTAATCTAAATTTAGAAATCAAAATAATATTTTGAAGGAGTCAAGGAACAAGAGCTGTACAATTAAGCTGAGGGACTTGGCAATTAAATGGTATTAAGGAAAGTAACTTAGCCTTCTGCCATGTGAGGATATGGGAGGAAGGAGCAGTCTGCAACCAGACACAGCCACTAGCAGCATGTAACCAGGCTTGCACCCTGATCTTGAACTTCTTAAACTTTGTAATTTACCTTAACAAGGAAAAATGTTATGTCTAGGAAAAAAGGTGTAGAGAAACTCATAACTGTAAAAATACTTGGTTATAAAAGAAAACCATGGTACTGAATTGAAAATTGACAAACCAGAGAGACTTAAATCAGTAATAACTGAAAAGATGTCCAGAAAGGAGAAAGAAGCACGTTAAGCACAAATCAAATTAACAAGAGGACACCAGTCATATCAGTATGTGGGAAGCCGAGGCAAGAGGGTTTCTATGAGTTTGAGGCCAGGCTGGGCTACATAGTAAGTTCAAGGCTACTCTGAACTATGTGGTGGGACCCTGTCAAAACAAAACAAAAAAGGACAAGACAAAACAAAACAAAGCAAAACTAAAACACAAACCAAGTGGGTAATAAAAACCTTTTTACTGCAAAGAAAATACAATTTAAACAACTACAAAGATTATGTATGTGATTTTTTTGTGTATGGAGCCTAGGAATCAAACCCACGGCCTTGTACATGCTAGGCAAACTCTTATACCACTGAGCTATGTATAATAGCCTCCCACTTTTTTATTAATAAAAGAGATTTTAGGGTATGTTTGGCAGTACTGCAGATTGAACCCAGGCCTGTCACAATGAGCTATATCTTCTGCCCTTTTCAAGTTTCGAGACAAGGTCTCACTATGTCACTCGTTTACTCAGGCTGGGTTTGATCTTTGAATCTTCTTATCTCAGCCTCCTGGTAGTGTATGCCACCATGACTGGCTAATAATGTTTAATTTTTAAGTGCTATATGTAAGATACCAAGCTAAGTTAGCAATGTTAAGTTCACTGTCTGGTAAAGAGGTTCCCATATAAGGCTACAACTATGATCCAAGGCATTATGTATTAATTTCTGAAATACACATACTCATTAAAATGAGAATAGAAAGCTGAGCATGTTGTTGCATACTGAGGAAAGAAGATCATAAGCTAAGGCAGTCTGGGCAACTTAACAAGATCCTATCTCAAACTAAAGTAAAAGGGTCCGGGGATGTAGCTCAGTGGGACAGCAACTGCCAAGCATGTGTGAAGTCCTGCGTTCAATTTCCAATACCACAAAAAAGCAGAATGGAAAGAAAGTGGTAAGAGACTGAGATTAAGGTGGGAAAACAAAGGAAAGCTTAACAGAAAGTTGGTAAAACAGGTATCATGAGTTGAGCAGGGCTTTGAATGACATGAGAGAAGGGTGTTCAAGGACCAAGGGGAACTTGTAGATCAAAATGTGGAGTGTAGAAACTGCAGGGTGGGCCGGGGAGTTAGCTCAGTGGTTCCGACACCTGTCTTGCAAGCGCAAGGGCCCGGGTTCGATTCCCCGGTAACCACATAACAATACTGGGCGTGGAGACTCACCCCCAGCAGCAACCACTACCACATACCACAGTGCCGGGCGTGGTGGCTCACGCCTGTAATCCCAGCACTCGGGAGGCAGAGGCAGGAGGATTGTGATGTGAGTTGGAGGCTGAGCTCAGGGTCAGCCTGAACCACAAAGCAAGACCCTGTCTCAAAAAAAAAAACCTAAAAAAAAAAAAAAAAAAGAAACTGCAGGGATTGGTCAGGAGACTATGAATAGTCAACATTAGCAGTCTTGGAGCTAGAAACTAGACTAGCGGCTGTGCAAATGTGTCCATACGCACCAACATACTCTAACACTTGGGTGAGAGCAGTGGGTAATGGCAAATAAAAGGCTCAAAGGTAAGGCTGAAACTTGGCATGGTGCAACACAGCTCTTGTCTCAGCTACTCAGGAGGACTGCTGGAGGCCAGGAGCTCAAGGGCAGCCTGGAAAACACAGTAAAAACCCATCTCAAAAAGAAAAAAAACAGGGGGCCGGGGAGTTAGCTCAGTGGTTCCGGCGCCTGTCTTGCAAGCGCAAGGACCCGGGTTCGATTCCCCGGTAACCACATAACAATACTGGGTGTGGAGACCCACACCCAGCAGCAACCAGTACCACATCCACAGTGCCGGGCATGGTGGCTCACGCCTGTAATCCCAGCACTCGGGAGGCAGAGGCAGGAGGATTG
>PVIR01037630.1:0-15021 GCA_004026965.1 Petromus typicus | reverse complement strand
CTGTTGTTCACAGTATGAGGAAAGAGATCTTAGGAAATTACCTTAGAAACAGGCAAGTTTTTACTTTTGTGGGGAAAAGTAATGACTGCCTGGGTAGCTCAGAAAACTTAGAATAATTGTAATATATTGAATTGTATCTTTCTAACCTGCTGAAATTCTCTGAAATGATTAAATGAAATTTGCAGTTAGGAAAAGTCAATGGTTGGCACTTTTTTTTGGTGAGCTTCCCATAAAGCTTATCAGCAATGGTTCCATTAAGTAATTTAAAGCAGGGCTGGGGATTTAGCTCAGTGGTTCCAGTGCCTGTCTTGCAAGTGCAAGTACCCGGGTTCGATCCCCGGTTACCACATACCATACTGGGCATGGAGACTCACCCCAGCAGCAACCAGTACCACATACCACAGTGCCGGGTGTGGTGGCTCAAGCCTGTAATCCCAGCACTTGGGAGGCAGAGGCAGGAGGATTGCTGTGACGTGAGTTGGAGGCTGAGCTCAGGGCCAGCCTGAACCATGAAAGCAAGACCCTGTCTCAAAAAACCTTAAAAAAAGTAATTTAAAGTATAAACTGGCATATTTTTGAAGGAGTTAAAGCCTGCATACTATAGAGACACTGACATACTCATGTTTATTGTGGCACAATTCACACTCCCTGAGATGTGGAATCAGCTAAGGTTGCTGTCAATAGATGAATGAAGTTTTTAAAAATGTCATATATAGCCCCAACAGAATATTATTTAGCTATATGGAAGAACAAAATCATACCATTTGCAGGACAGGGCAATTGTGCAGGACAGAGACCATTGTGTTAAGTGATACAAACCAGACTAAGAAAAACACATATCATCGTCTCATGTTTTGTTTCATATGTGGAGCATAAAACAGAAAAGAAAGGAAGTGAAAGAGGGGTGAAGGGGAGGAGAAAGGCGAGGTACGGAGGGTTGAAGGAGAGGTGGATATGATCAAAGTAGGTTATGCATATGTATAAAAATGCTAACATGAATCCCATTCTTCTGCACTAATACAAAAGATTACAAGCAGGAAAAATATTTGTTTAATGAAAAATATCCATGAATAAAATGAAATGGACTCTTAATAGCAGAGAATATTGTTTCTGCTTATAGTTTTGATGCCAAGGATTTATACCGCTGGGGAAATTACTCTGAGATTTAAGACAGTGGAACAAAGAAATGATAGTATCTTTCCATCTGAACAAATAAAAACAAAAAGCAATTTGAGATATAATTTAATAGTTGATTAAAGGTCAAATACCAGGAGGGTTCACAAAACCAATGGGTAGGCAAATATGTACAACAAGAGCATGACATTCAATTTGAAAAGGGGGTTGACTTTTAGAAACCTAGAAACAATTTAAAAATATGTTTATTAATAATTCAGAAGAAATGTAAATAAGTGAGACATATTTGCCAACAATGAGAAGTTTGAAGGATTATGAGAAACTCTTAAAGGACTTAATTAAGTTTGGTAATGGGGTAAACACAATAGCGGACGATCCTCAGTGGAGAGAGGATGGAGGTAATACATAATGAATAGTTCAGAGTCCTGCATTTAATGAGCTCTGCATTAGCTGTTCCTCTCAGGAAGAGAGATCCCAGTTTGGCGTAGTGAACAGGGCAAAGAGGACAGCAGAATACAAAACAAAACAAAACAAACAAAAACAAAACAAAACAAAACAAAACAAAAAAAACACCTAGGAAAATGAGTCTTCAGCAAGATTTGCACAAAGAAGACAGGATTTATTAACAGAGCTTTGTTATAAAGCTATGTTTTGAATTGGCTTGTAGGGAAGATGGCTTATAATGAGCTTTATCTGGTTTTTCTGTAACTAAAATCTTCCATTTATGGTCGAATATAGGTCCACGATACCATCATTAAGAAATGTGTGAAGTATTTAAAACCCATGGGTGAGCATAGAAATAACACAGAACTACCATTAAAATAACACATATTCCTTATTCCCCCTTATCCAGCTCCAGCATTTCAAAGCCGTGTCAGCTATGGCATTTCTTTCTTGTTATTGTTTAATAGAAACTGGACATTTAAGGCATTATTGAGGCCCGTGTGTAAACCCAGACCCATGTTCTCCTCGCCTTTTTGCCTCCTTCCTTCCATTCATTATCATGAAGTGCTCGCATCACATTCTTATGCTTGGTTTATGTTTTTGTTGCATATTTATATACCTGAATATACCAAGTAGCACTATTTTACAGGTTTCTCAAATATATATAAATAGTGTCTGACTCTTGGAATCCTTTTGTGTAGCATAGTCTCGGCTTGGTATTACATTGTGCTTAGCATCATGCCTTAGAGACTCAGAGGTATCTATGCACAGAAATATATATAACAATCTATTTAACTGTGGTCTTTGGATGAATATTCATATTTTTAACTAATAACATTATGATGAATATGTACACATTATGTTTTTCTATGGTACACAGAATTGGCACATTTTAAACTTTGTAGGATGTGACCAAATGTTTTTTACAGCAGTTTCTCCAACTTACCTTTTTCCACCCTGGAATGAGAGTTCCCATTGTTCCCTCAGTCCCCTTCCACTCTTCAACATTTGGTGCTGTCAGATTCAAGCAATCCAGTCTGGTGTGAAATGGGATCTCTAGGCTTTAATTGGTATTTTATTGAAGTTTTAATTTTTCTTAGGAAAACATGAGATCTAATTTCTATGTCAGTTTTTAAAAGTTGATATATTTGTAATGCTATAACTTTGGAAAATACCACTGGGGAATTTTTCTCTGCTTTATTTTTTTCTTCCTTAATGAGACAGTGAGTTTGATGAAAAGGAGATCAGTGCAGAGTAAGGGAGAAGGCCGGTGATACGTGTGGGTTACAAAGTGAGCCATGGGGCACGTAAATTGCCTCTTTCCAATTGGCAGGGTCTTGGTAAAGGAGCCTGGTGTAGGAAAAAAGCAAAGTCTAACAAGCAGATGGGGTTGCTACCTGTCAACAGTGTTGCTGGCAAGAAAAGGTTGTGACACACATTTTCCATTGGCAGGTTGTCACATGTATCATTTGTAAGTAGATGGAATATGAATACCAAAAACCTAATTATTGCACAGGTTCTGGAGGAGTGATAGCTTCCTAACCTGAGGAGTTAGGAAGCTTCCTAACCCTCCCTAAGAATAGACAATATATTTATTGGAGAAGTTACTAAGCTGTTGCTTTAATTTCTTCCTTATACAATGATCTCAGTGACATATTTCATTGACTTTTATTTTTACACCGTAGCACACAAAATTCTCCATGATACTGACCAATTTTCGAATGAAAAGAGTCTTTGTTAGTAACATATCTCTGTAAGGATAATTACTGAAATTCTTTTCTCCGTATCATTACTCTTAATGGGTTACTGAAATCACATTTTAATTTCCAAACATAATTTTCATCTTAAGTGCTTAATACTTCAGCATGCTAATCACCTTTTATAGGAGATTCTTTTGCTTGTAACACTTGTGATTGATGGATTATCTAGGCCTTTTTTCCTGTGTAAGTGAAGAAATTGACTCAAGGTAGAGGGTCATCGATGTATAATAAATCATTTCCAAAGCTAGGATTAGAAAGGTACTTTTTTCCCCTCTCATTCCTGAGCCCGCCAGACACTCCTCTAACTGGAGTTATTCCCAAAAGTTCTGCCAAAATGTAGCTCCTAGCAACAATTCATAACTTACCTCAAAGGGCAAAAATTGAGGGAGAAGTTGAAGGGGACATTTTTCTGACAATTTTGCATCATTATACTATCTTGCTCATTATTTTATACAGCAGGGTGTCAGAGACCTTATATATAGTGGTAAAGGAAGAACAGTAGTTTCGTCATCTGTTACAGGTGATGTCATTCCCCCAGCTACATAGGCATCAGCCCCTGTGAGAATGAATCACTTTCACTGAAAGTCCTGCGCTGGGCACAGGGGTGCAAATACTAGCAAGCACCAAAGTAAGGTTCTTAGTCTCTGGTACATATAATTTCTCTCTGAGCTTCTCATGACATTTAATTTTTATCTTATTTTATGGACATTGTAAACTGGGTAAATTATCACATTTCTGTAGCTCCTGGGGCTGCTGAGGACATTTCGATCCAATTCATGGTCAACCTCCAAAAACATACATACTCAGCACATGGATTAGTGTGTGGGCTTTATTTTTTCTCTCCTACTCTTGTTTGCTCTCTTTCTGATTTCCTTGTTACTTTATTTTTTTTTCCCCCTTACAGAGTGTGTACTTTGATAAGCCTCCTCAAATCCTTCTGGAATGAAATTCCCTTCTCTAAACTGTCTTAGAAAGGTTTTTGTTGAAGGACTCTGACAAATAGCAGTGCAAAACACCAAGGTGCTTACTGAATTACCATATTTAAGCCTCATTAGTGACATGACAGTTTACAAGTAAATTTTAATAGGTCAGGACTTGAAACCAAGAATTTTCTTATGAAAGAAGTTTTTTCCTACAGGAAAAAGAATACCATTTTCCCATTTTCCAGGTCTTTGTCAGCTAGAATATATAAAATCATATATTAAGAGACTTTCTCAGTGTACTCCACTGGAATATTCATTCCTAGGAAATTATGTAGTGCTACCTTAAAAGAAAAGCACCAAAGAAGAAAATTTTAAAAAATTCTGTTTTCAGATGTAAATATGGTGGTATTAACTAGAGTTTTTCAGATTTTTAAAACTGAAAAACCTCTCGGAGTCATTGATATGCAAATATATTCTGGCTTTCGCTCAAGTGGAGAAAGAGTTTAGTTTCCTAAATTTATCAGGCCTCAGAGCCTGGTTTATGGAAATCCCTGATGCTCCTTGACTTTCCACTTCCCTAAACCTAACATAACACTAGAGAGCTTAGTAACAGGAAAGAAATTAAATCCTCAGGTAATTCTCTCTGTGGAGGCTTTGTGTGTTTACTGTCTCAGAGCCTGAATGGTCTGCCGTACATTTAACCATTAGTACAGCCCTTTCCTCAGGGCTCAGAACAGATGCCAGGAACTGAGGGAAGTACTCATCTTCAAAATACCCCAGCTCTGCCAGAAGGCAGCCCTTTCACCGGACCTGTGGAAGGGACAGTATTCCATGGCCAGGGTTGAGTACAATGAAGCCCAATGTGGGGTGCATCACAGGGACTCCCAGCCCCACTACCAGGTCTATCTGCCATTACCCATGGCACAGTCATGCCTATTCTCTGTACCCCTTGCTTAAGTCAGCCCTGACAGGATCTAAGGGTCTTTTCCACCTAGAAGAATTAGGAGGCTAAATTTTAGTGAGAAAATATCCACGGATATATAAATATCTAATGTTCATTTTTTTTCTTGAAATTTTAATTCAGTGGAAAAAGAGAAAAAATACTTGATAAGATCTGATTTGTACATGGCCATAGTGAGAAGGTTTTCAAGATGAATCTGTGTCATTACCAAAAAACAAGTTTAAGAAAGCAAAATCATGGTTGCTGTTAGGTTCATCTAACAAGATTCACAGAGCTCATTGACCTGAGCCCAGGACTTCAACATTCTTTGCCACGTGGGTGTATTTTGACTCGTAGGAATGAGGTTCTTATTTTTAAATTTCCCCAGATTCAGTCATTGTGAGTTTATTACCTACAATAAATATGTTTCTGTTATGCCTCACAGCCTTGGGAGAAGATATTTTGTTTAAAATTTAAATAGATCAGACCATAACCTTCGGAATTCACCACCCAGTCAGTGTCCTTAGTATTCAGAACAGGAGGCACCTTTTGCTCCAGACAGTCAGGTGGAATTATCCCTGGGCCAACTATCATTCAGGTTTGTACTTAGGGACCACAGAGGCAACAGCCAAAGCAACAGCAAGGCCCTGAATCCAGATTAAAAACTTCTTTAAAAATCCTTTCCTCTTAAAAAATGAAGATAGTGGTAAATCAAAGATGTAAAGAAGGCAGGAACATTTACCCACTTCCTCTTGCCTGTAGTTTCATAGCCAGTCCCTAAATTATCTCTGCTGGTCCACTTTTTGCACCTTTCAACATCTGTCTACTTGTGTACTTGGCAGCAACCCTGAGGGGTGTGGGTGATGTGGGCTGTATCCCAGCACAGGATCCACCCAAAGGACCAAAGATTTGCTACCGTCCTCTGTCAAGGAAGCCATTGGATATAAGGAAACCTTCTTGAATACACATTTTGAAAGCAGGAACTCCTTGGTTTAGGGATAAAAAATTTTGGCTTAGCCATCACTGCTATCCATGTTTTTGCTGGTGGATTTGAACTTGGAAAAGTATCTGTCTTATGCAAAACTTGCCTGGGAAGAATTCAGAAGAATGTATCACAGCACCACACCCACTGAACACGCAGTAATTGAAGCACTACACCAGTTGATACAAGTACATATTATGAGTGATTAGGGAGAGACACACATCCTACAACACTCCTAACCATTCAGTGCTTCAAGGAGACCAGGTTAAGAAGGGGAGCCTCAGTTACTGAGTAACAAATAAGCTAAATGGTGCAATGCAGGCTGATGAGCAATGGTAACTCATGGTTCTTTGGGGCCTGTCATCTTCAGTATTCACAGGGCCTTACCCAAGCTTTATCTAACTCATCTTTGCTGTGCCCTGCAGGCGGCAAGGCCCATTATCCTCATTTGGGTAGATGTGGAAATAAAGGCTAATGTACCTTCTGTGATTCAGTGATTCTGAAGCAAAACTAAAGATATACTTGGTTTCCCAATTCTCACTGCTGTTCACTCCAAGATACTGAAACTTAGCTGAACAAAATCTTAATTTCCTTATTGGCATATGTCATGTAGTTCTGAGTCCATGTCTGGTGTTTTACTGGTCATTGGCCTTGACCAAATTGCTTCATTTCCCTGAGGTTATCTGTCACATAGGTAGAACACCTGCTTCTCCTGCTCTGCAAGACTGTCATGGGGCTCATGTGAAATAATATATGTTAAATTCCTTCATAAATCAAGGAAGATTTGTAAAATCATCATTTTATTGCATTCTTTCCCATATATGCTTTCTTATACTTCTTAGAGTTTGGAAAACAATGGGTTTTATGTGCATTTTATAATAAAATGTGAGGAGCTTGAAAATCAGTTATGTTCTTGCTCACTTTTTTATGCCTCTCTTTCCTATTCCATAATAACAGAGTTATATTTTTAAACTGTTAAGATAGAAATTTTCTCCTTTAAACAGAGGAAGGCATCCTACTTAACACCTTACTTGGTGCCAAAGCACACAATACTAGTTCAATAAATATTTATTGACAATAGCTTCACTGTGGGGTAATAGACCCAGAAGTTGATATTATGAATGTAATTCATAACCAGTTCCTGTGAAGTGATTATATTTTCAGAAAAAGCAAGGCCGAAGAAATTTACAGAAATAAATATCTTTATTAATCTCCTAATTTTTATGAGACACATAAATATAATGCAAGATTATCCATTGAACTTACTATACCTATCAAATGCATTACATGATTGGATTTGAAATTGGGAACTTTGTCAAATAATCACATACATGTAAGTGTAATGTTGAAGTACTTAATCATTCAGTCTTGTGATTCTCCAAGGGTTTGTTTGTTTCATTCATTCATATGTTTAACAGTTACTTACAGCATGCTAAGAATTGCGCCAAGGACTATAGCAGGATTTCTCTGTTTATTTTTTTTTTCTCCTAAATAGTTTATTCTTTATCCAGTGTCTGGAACAGCTACAGTCTTGCTGAGTAACTATTTCTATCTGAAGGTTCAAAATAAAATTAGTTTGATCTCTACAGTAAGGCACATAGGTGCCAAAGCCCTCATTAAGAGACACTAAAATCAAGAAGGGACAAGACTGGATTCTTGATGTAGTGCTATAAAATAACTTGAAAGATCAGGTATATGCCATTTACAATATTAACTGTGTCTTTAAGAATATGATTGAGAAGAAAATTTGCTTAAAAACTACCAGCAGAGTAAAAAAAAATGATTTGCTTTCATAAATTGTTACAAATATACTTCTAAGATTTATTCTTTTTTCCATTTTTTTATTGTATTAGGAGTATTTAATTGCTTGTGTTTAATTATTCGATGTTTTTGGATCTCATTGTTCCATCTACTTTCATCATGGTGTTAAATTTTTGTGGTCTTTAGTAAGGAGATTTAGCATTTGTGTGATTGATTATAAGGCCTAACACGTATTCTACCAATGTAGGCCTATGTTCAAAAAATTAAGAAAAGTACACTGCTTCCAATGAGGAACTCCATATATTTTTGGTCAGAATTTTCTCTCCAAGGCTCATCGTTGTTCTCTTCCCTGGGGTAAAGAATAAATTCTTTTCACCTAGAAACACAAAAGTACTGAGTAGGTTGGGTTCTGACCTGTTTTGAGAAAAACACAAAGAAACACAATGGAAATTCTTCAATTCTACCTTTAGTACAATAGCTACAAATGTCACCAAGGCAGCTTACAGAATACTTCCGGAGCCTAATGAGGTCAAATGGAGGTAACTTCATTACTAAAAAGACCGCGACATTTCTTTCTCAGATAATACAATAGTAGAAAATATCACTTTTCTATACAGTGTCAATGAGCAAATGCTCCACGCTCCTGAATTTACTAAAACATCTGCTATGGTAAAAATTTAAAAAAATAAGGTAGTAAAGAAAGATGTTTGTCAAAATGTGTTATGTACAGGTAAAAGTTCTCCATGTTCAATGTGATCATATTGTATGTATAAAATGTACCAATAAAATCAATGTTTTTAAAGTTTAATAAAATTAAAGCAAAAAAGAAAGATATTTGTAAACAACTGCTTTCTCAGCTATGTCATTAAATAAAAAGAAAATGGGGAAGATGAAGCATCTTTATTTCTAATCACTCCTCAGGTGGTGCTGATATTATTGGTCCAGAGACCACACTCTTGAGAGCTTTGCATTCATCTTCACATTATGTCACACAAATATTGCTCCAAATGCAGGACTTCATGCACAAAAAAGGGGGGAAATGTCTTTCTTTTATATAGACTTTGATACATTAGTTGATATCATAACTTTACAAAGTTTATAATTTGAAAAATTCATGGAACTGAATCTTTTTAAAATTCTGGCTTCATTCTTATAGCTAAGAAAAATGAATGCAGTAGTTTAAACCTTGATGAATTTGTAGTTAGTTCTGAAGGTTGTTTTGGTCTTTCATTGGGCTCAAACCTGCACAAGAACACTGGTCTATGTCAGTGTTAATCTGGGCTGTGCCAGTAATGTGGCCCATGTTCCTTTTATAGAAATGACCTCTCCTTGCCCTAGGGTGCTCCCTACTGCCTCCTCCAAGTGCTACTGAGAAACTAAGTAGTTTGGGATTTTGTTTCTTAGCTCAGGATCCCACTTCCATATTAAGTTAGAATCTTCTAAATTTGACTCTCACGTAACTAGTGGTTTTGTTGGTATCGTTGGTATCTTTCACCTTGAAGATGGACATAAGCACCCTTCTGGGTGTGAAACCTTGATAATCATTGTATCAAAAATTTTATCCACTCTAACATCTCTCTCTCCCTTTATCTCCTTCCCCTTTTCCCCTCCCCCCACTCTCTCTCAACTACTAGATATTTTGTGCTTTGCATAGTTGTGATCTTTCTTTCTTTCTTTTGATCTGTTCTTTGTTGGGGAGAACACATAATGATTATCCTGAACTTTGCACCCTCTTTCCTTTCCATGGGAAGTTTTGTGAAAGACACAGAAATGTTTTCTTTATCTTAGCATTTGGAACAGACCATGTGAAAAATTAGTAACAGGTAACTGGATCTCCTCGTTTCTTCAGAGAGCTCACAGGAAGATATTTATGGGGTTACTGTGGGTGCGCTGCAGTCTTCCTCAGGCAAAGTGCCAATCTTTCTGCTGAGAAGGGACAGCTTAGTGAACAGCTTGGTGGACTGAAGCTCTATCTGATAGTTTTGGAGTTTTTGAAACTTTCATTCCTAACAGTCTTAACATCTACTTTGTTCTCTTATTACTGCTGTGTATATAATGTACCAATAAAGATTTGAAGTTAAAAAAAATGAAAAAAATCACAAATTGAATATCTTAAAAACAGTAACTAGTATGTGATCATTCTTCAGGTTGGAAATTGAGATTTTAGTGTTAGTGGGCTAAAAATCAAGTGTCAGCAGTCAGCAGGGCCATGAGTCTTCTGGACTTTTGAAGGGAGAATCTGTTGTCGTGCCTTTTCTGGCTTCTAATGTTTTCTTTGTTCTTTAGTTTATGGCTCCTTCTTCCATCTTCAAAATCATCAGTAGAGTGTTTTTAAAAGATCTTTTCTACTTTTCTTCTGGCTGCTCCTCTATGTCTCTTTCCTTTCATTTCCTATTTTCTTTCTTTATGCAGATCTGCATTTAAGTTTCGTGGTTCACTTTTCTATTTGTTAGGCTGTCTGCTAGTATATGAAGGCACAGTCATGTTGTTCTTAAAGTTTTTTAAAAGCTTTGCCTCTTCCTTGTTAAAATGGGGACAGACATTACTGACACTCTTTAATAGATTCATGAGGACATTCAGGTTTGGCCTGTTACGCTTCAGTTTGGAATTCCCTCCCAGTTTCTAGAGCTGCCTAATTTGAAGTTCATGGTTTCCCTGTTCCCTCAACGGGACAAATCTAGTGTTTTAATATCAGAACTAATTGTGAAAAGATTTGTATTTTACAGTGTTGTCAAATGTCATACCATCATTACATTTTATAAAATAAGCATTAAAGTGAATGTAATACAAACCTTTATTGTTATAGTTGTTTCCTATTACTAATTTTGGGAAAAAATCTGCCTGTTTCTTTACTTTAATTGCTATCATTTTTTTAAAAGGAAAAAGTTGTGTATATAGGGTAATTGAAATATTAGATTTGGAAGGGACAAAAAGTATTTCCTAATACAGTGTCTGAAAAATTGTCTGTATCTATACATGTTTTGATTACAAAAATAGAAATACACACTGTGAAAAAGTAGTAAATATATAGTAAATGTAGAGAAAATTATGTGAAATAAATTGCCTAGAGGAAAAAAAGCCATCAAGAAGTTTTTATTATACATGTGTTTAAATACATGTTACAAGATAAGGGCAATATGTTTATGTGCTTTGCAGATATATTTTGTTCTCTATTCCTTTCCATAATGTAAGGAATTTCCATATTGTTTTACTGGCTACAGTGTATTTTATCATATGTACAGCATGTGATTTATTTTAAAACACTCTAGGAAACATTCTTGAAACTCCCTAGCTTTCTTATTATGTGAACAAAATTCCCAACATCCACCATGTAAAAGGAGAGAGGTTTAATTTGGTTCACGCTTTCAGGGGCTTCAGTCAATGGTCAACTGGATCCAAGACAGAATCAACATGGCAGAAAGATGTGGAGGATCAAAGCTGCTTAGTTCCAGGCAGTGGAGAAGCAGAGCAGGGAAACAGTGCTAGAAACAAAAGGGCACAGGGCACAGAATCCCAAGCCAGGCATCCACAGCCCACCCAGATGACCAGAAGTGTGCACAGCTGGCTCCCCAGTGACTCCCAGAGCCAGTCACATTGACATGCAAACCTACTCGAATACTCAAGCATTTCCTTAGAGTAAATCCAGAAGGAGCAGTCAATGGGATGGCAGATATTTTTATGTCTTTTGATTCTCAGCAGCACATACAAAAAAGTCTAGGTAAAACCTGGACTAGTGTGCTCCTGTGGCATTGTCCATATCAGAAGTGAGGTGAGTTCAGAAGCCCCAGAGATCAAACTTGCGGTCATTACCACAGTTTTTTCTCTGCCCAACGAGCCTGTCCAGTTGATGTCAATATTATTATTTTTTTTCATTCCAGGTTACCTTGCACCTCGAAACCTTCCAAGTACTGGCTTCTTCCCATTCCTGCAAACTCTACTCTGTGACACAGACTCTAAGTGCAAAGATACCCCTTATGGGCCGCTAGATCTGCTCCGCAGGAAAGGAATCGATGACCAGCTGTTTAGAGACAGGTAGGGCACTCCCCAAGTGCACTGCATTTTTCTAAGAGATTAAATACTGAGAAAACCATCATGTAGAATCATCCTGTAAATATTTGTGACTTGGTGAGGAAAATATGAAATAACAAGGTAAGTACTCGTTGCAATTACTATCATTATGTGAGATCGAGCATATTCTATTTTGAGCGAGTAATTTAAGTTTTTCTTTTTAAAATAAGTGGCTAAAACAGTTGCACTTTCTATCCTATCTCACATCGTTAATGATATATTGTCCTAAGACTCACTTGCAAATGTAAGATAAGCTCTGGGCACATTACGGGCAAGAAGAATGACACATTTATATTACTCCAAGTGGTATTTCCAGATCTAATAAAAACCAGAAAGTGCAAATAAGAAAATTAAGTGTTTCAAAATTCAAAGTAATAAAGTTGAAAGTATACATAATTAAACACCCACCTTTAAATTAGGTTAATGAGTGTTCTATTTTATGGGATGAAAAGCTGCTGAAGAATGAAGATAGGGAATCTAGACCATTTACAGCTCTGATCATTTACAACCACAATTTGCCTTCTTGGGATTCTATACCTACAAAAATATCCCAGGAGCCTACTTGTCTGTAAAACTGAATGTAGTGTTACAGTTTTGAGTCAACCATGAGATAGTTCTGTTAGGGATTACTTTTAATGGAACTCTTGAGAAAATATTACATTTACATCTAACCAGAAACGTTTGGTTCTTAAACTTAAATATTAAATTTCTTGGAATGTAGCACAATTTTTCCTTTAATGGCATCATCACAATTTTGATGATTTTGATTTGATTATCATCAAATAATATGGCTGATATTTTGAGAGAACGACTGTGAGCTGCTTAGCGTGAAATACAGACGTCAAGAATTGTCCTGGGAAACAACTCGGGACAATTAATTGTCTGGTTGTTAGTTCAGACAAATTCTATTGTTTTAATAAGGTAATCAGGATTGGTGCTTACAGTAACTCTGATGTGCATTTATACATTTACTACTTTATGACTGAGATGTTTCCATTTGCCAGGCATCAGCTCAAGAACTATGATACAGAGGAGAATAAGATCATTTCTCTAACCCTTATTACCTGCAATTGAGTGACATATGATACAAAAAACCCCAATCATATAAATCAGTAATATAATGACACAATAATTGTGCCAGTTAAAGTAAATTAAAATAGAGGTAGCAGATTAAGAGGTAGGGACTGACCATGGTGGCAGGAGGACTGAAAGTACACTTAGGTGAGCGAAAAGAGCTTGTTTCACGTACACAAAGCCCTGAGTTTGTCCCTAGTAGTGAAAATGTTAGAAAAAAAAAAGAACAACAAGAAAATAATAGACTGGTAAGGTGCTTGAAGGTGACTTGGGTAGAGACCAACAATGATGAGGAGGGGCCTCAGGAGCACATGACCATCAAGGAGAGAATGACCCCAGGGTGGGGACAAAGCTAAGCCTGCAGAGAAACAGAAAGTTAGCTGACGTAGCGGCAGTGTGAGGGTGAGCTAAGGGGGAGGGGATGTGTCAACAAGGAGCACAACAGAGGGAGCACAGAGACGCAACTGGGGAAGAAGAGGTGAGAGGATTAGTACTTTTAGTGTGGTGAGAAGCCACTGGGAAGTTGTAAAGAGGGAAATGACACAACCCACTTATGAGAATAGCATGCTATCGACACATGCAAACATTGTATCAATAATGCAGGAGATCAAATCCATTGAGAGTAATCAGTATAAACATGAAGTGAAAGATGGAATAGCATCCTCTATTGTTGTATGGAAGAGATTCATGCAGTCATCCCCACATGAGTGACTCATCAAGTGTGATTTACGCCACTGTTTCGACAGAGGAACGAAAATATTAAATCAACAGTGACAATACGAGATAGTGTCCTGAAGAGTACCGGAGGATCCCAAAGCCACATTCTCTCTGTTCTCAGAGTAGAAAGAGCTCCCCACTGGAGTAACAACAGCAAACAAAAAACCAAAAGAACGCTTCTTAAGGAAGTGTAATCAAAATGGACGTTTTGTGAACCAAGCCTTAAAAGATAGGTGGAAAACATTAATATACAACATTTTGAAGTTGGGCAGTTGGATGACAGCCCCACTTGGTATTTCCATCTTTATACCAGTTCTCCTCTATGAAGAACTATGAAGAGAACAGTTAATCACACACACACACACACACACACACACACACACACACACACACACACACACATGGTATAAATATACTTCTCCACAAAGTAATATTTTCCGTGTGATTCCATGTGAATACATGTCTAGTGAATCTAACTCACTGAGGTTGAGTGAGATATTATGTTGGTTTTGGAAGTCATATTAAAGTGCAGGTTTTTTTTCTGTTGATTACTCTCTAGATAACTGGTTATATCTACAGTTTTTTACTTTTATTCTGATATCCAGGTAATTTGTCTAGCTAAAGTTGAATATTGCTGTATATTCAGTATTTTTTTCTGAGACACCAAGTAATTGGACATTAATTTAGGAAATTATGTACAATCATAAATTGTATTAATGATATTCCTACTATGCTATTAACTTTTATACTCTGTGTAGCCCTGCAATGAAACTGGTGCCTGGTTACTGGGTAAACCATTCCACTAAATTGCTTCATCTTGGTGAAGGAAGATTCAACAGTGTAGCTTCATTAAGAAACAAAACAGCCTTCTCTTTCTGTTCTGTAAGGGAAAAAAGAAGTGTCACTTCTGCTCTCATCAAAGGAGGCCTGCCATACTTCTTTTAATAGACTGCTCTTCTGCAAGACAGGATCACACCGCAGTCACTACTTGCTGGCTGGCTGCCAAGGGTTTTGATGTGATTTTGCTTTTGGCACCAGCCTTCTGTTATTAAATTCATATTTCTCTAGGTATTAGCTTCAGGATGAGGTGCTTAAAAAAAATCCAACACTGTACTTTGACATCTGAAAAAAAGGAAGGAGCACATTTGTGATTCTCTTGCTCTTTTGCACAATAGATGATCTGATGCCACAGATATTACCCTTGTCCAGCCCCCCCCC
>PVIR01037629.1:0-15021 GCA_004026965.1 Petromus typicus | reverse complement strand
ACAAAGGAATTAATAGATCAAAAGATATATAATACTTTAACACAGAGAACTGTGGAACATTACTGAGAAAAAGAAGTAAAAAAATAATGAATTATGGTTATTAAAAGATTCATTAGTGAAAAGATAAATTATCCTGTTAATCTATGGTTTTCAGTGCCAATCAAAATCTCAATGTATGTGTGGGTGTTTAAATATTGACAAGTTTTTCCCAAAATATATTTGGGAACACTGAGAAGCAGACTATCCATAATAATTTACAAAATTTAATAAATGATAAGTTATTAAAGCTATAACTTTAAAGGAAGTCTAGTCATTTTTTTGGAGGGGGTGGTTAGTGGTTTTTTTTGTTTTGTTTTGTTTTGCATTTTTGAGACAGGGTCTCACTTTTGTAGTTCAAGCTGGTCCTGAGCTCAGCCTTGAATGCACAGCAATCCTCCTACCTCTGCCTCCCAAGTGCTGGGATTATAGATGTGAGCCACCACACCTGGCATTGTAGTATGTGGTTCTGATTGCTGGTAGGTGTGAGTCTCCACACCCAGCATTGTTGTATGTGGTTACTGGGGATTGAACCCAGACCCTTGCATTTGCAAGGCAGGTGCTAGAACCACTGGGTTAAATACCTGGCCCCACAAAAGTCTAGTATTCAAGAAGAGACAAAAAATAGAATATAGAGTTCAAGAAAAAAATCCATGCAAAATGAATAGCTATTGTTGATGGAAATGAAAATCAGTACAATCTGATCTCAAAACTGTTTGGTTTCATGTAATAAGATTGAGGACAAGCATTCTCTGTTACCTGACGATTGCATACCTAAGAAAATTTGTGCAATTGTGCACCATGGAATGTGCACAAGAATGTTCAGCATTACACTGCTTTTAAGAACCCCAAATAAGAAACAACCCAAATGCTAGTCAAGAGCATCAGTGATTTTTAATGTAGTGGAATCACATGAATTACTATTGCATGTCCCTGATAAGAAGCAAATAACTATAGGGAACATGAGAGCCAATGTTAATCAATACTATGAATGAATTTTATAACTGCATAGTCATTGAAATGGATATTTATACATTTAAGACAATAAGCAAATCATGATGGAGAGACAGTCGACAAAAATACAGCAAGTTCAGCTACATATAAATGAAAACAAACTCTGTGATTCTGCTTAAGTTCAAAAATATGGTAAAACTAGAGTTCAGTTTCATCACGTACATGGGTGGTGACATAACAAAACAAAGCCAGGGCACGATTCTCATCAGTAAGGGGGACTCACCAATGACTGTGCTGAAGTTCAAGCAGGCCTCCGGCTGTCTTGGCAGTACTTTATTACTTTGTGGCTGATAAAGAGTGACAAAAAGTGATTTTTGTGACAAAGACCTACACACTGTATACATTAGTTTATAATATTTCACAATAGTAAAGTTTAAAACTGCTTGTTGAAAATCTGAGTTATTCATACTAAATGATGCTGAAAGAATGCCCCAAAAGTATTTAAATAGTGTGAGGGATGTTAGTAGCATTTACTAGCACCTTTTGTTATATTTTATTACTGGTCTTCCTGGCTATTAGATGAGCTGAGAGACACTAGCAGGGATTTACTGATACCTGGAAGACGCTGAAGTCCTAAAATGCCATCAATTTTAGTTCCAGGAATGGAGTTAGATTTCACAGTAAATGCCTGGGGAAGAAGATTTAAATGTCTTTTCTTCTTCTGCTGCTGCTGCTGCTGCTGCTTCCCTTAAATATCTTAATTGTGCACATTCTTGTTTCAAGATCCAAATAGGTGCTTTTAAACTCCCAGACTGCTCCTCAGTAGTATGTAACTCTCTTCCCCATATGTGAGGTGGGAGATGCCCACTCCTGCTTAGCAGAAGAGCTAACACAAAGAGAGTTTCCCAGTGTAGGAAAGTTGGTTTATTTCAGGCTTTGCCCAGAATTGACAGAGATAGTGCAAGCCATGAAAATTATAAATATTGTCAGGGAAATGAAGCATTTTGCCATCATTCAGTGAACTGATGTAAGGACATAATGCCCTCCTAATGTGAAGAGTGGAGTGCAATGCAAATATTCCGCCCTATCGTCTCACTGGTCTCATTCCCTCTGGACTTGCCTTCCTGGGTCACGGTCTCTGTAGAACAAGCCCGGAAGTCACACAGCTCATCTCTCACATCCCAGATCTGCTCAAAGGTTCAGGAAGCATTACGATCCTGGCCAGATAAAGACAGACCAAGACTATTCACAAAGCAAATGGTTGCCTGTAATGAAGAGAAAAAAATTACTGAAGCTGTCCAAAGATGTGAACTGATACAATGATAGAAAACTACAGCTTGTTATTGGAATGGACAAATTTGTAAAGGTGAACTAAATGTGTTTGTGTGTGCATGATCCATGTGACATGATAAGTGGTATGTTGTTGGAAAAAGCAAAAATTGGAAGTTAAACCCAATCACACAGAAGCTGGTGGGTTACAATAATAGGCATCATCTCAAACAAAGGGAAATGATGTATGACTTCAGCTTACAAACCCCTCAGTCCATACTGCATTCAGAAACAATGGAAGAGTGAAGTCAAGTTAAGAAGCCTTCATTTGTTTAACAACCAGCAATATGTTCCTTTCTGGGGCAAACCTATGGAGGGTTCAGCCGATCTGCTGCGTGGTGAACACCGAGAGTTCTGCTCATCCACAGCATCTGCTGGGGACTGAGGAAAGCTGTTTGCTCTTAATAGATACCATTTTCCATTTTTATTTCTTATGGTGTGTAAACTCTTAAAGAAATGATGCATTGCACAGAAATTCATCCACAGCTGAGAGTGGAAATAAGGGAAGAAAAACAAAATCATAAAAGACATTAAAAGGTACATTTCAGAAAACAAGTTTACTCAGTTTCTTAGGCAATGAAGCATTCATGTTTCAATTTTAACAGAAAGGCAGAAAATATGAAAACAAAGTGATTTCTAGGGAAAAGATACACTTCACATGGCTGAGAAAAGTTGGTTATTTTTAAACTTTTTGTTACCGTAAGAAAAAGGAAAAGAGTGTAGCTGTGGATTTTACTTGTCTCCTGAGAGTCAGTGTTCTTACAGTTTGTGTGTAGGAAGCAAACGCTTGCTAAACTATTTGAGAAAGAAAGTGCATATACAATAAAGCAGCAGGAAGCATGGGCTGCATTTGCCGTTCCATAGCAGAGAGTTCTTGGCCACACTGCACTACTGCCACTCAGCAGTCACGTTGAGTTATAACTTGAAAAACCAAAGGCTACATTTCAAAACTATGTCTCTCAAATTCAGAATGTATTGCTGAAAAGAGGTGTGTATTGCACACCTTCTACCATGTTTACATATATATATATAAATATATATATAAATATATAAAATATATATATAAATATATATATATATATATGTCTAGTGTGTAATTATAGCACATCCGTCTTAAGAACAGTCAGCTAAGCAATTTCTGTTTGCCAGCGGAATGAGGCAGAAGAAATTTTCAGATATTAAACCATTTTAATCTGTGCCTACTAACTGATGCATAAGGACTGGAATTTATTGGTTTCACCAAAGCTTCAGTATAAAATGAACAATGGTAAAATATCTGCTTCAATCTTCCAGCCCAGTCTTTCAAACACATAGGTAACCTATTCTCCTTCAACTAAAGAACACTTTAACCACACACACATTGATGGGACAAGGCACTAAATAGAATACACTGATCAAATAGTATCGAAATATTGGGAAATGTATCCCTATATATCTTTCAGCTTTTAAGAGTAAAGTTTCTAGATCAATAAATTTCCTGTTATGAAAAAGTACATTAGTTTTATTTACATGAGTAATTTGAATATTTTACTGAAACAGCTTGTTAGTGCTGCTTAAATTGTGCCCTTGGGTCAAGTGGGCTGATGTCATTTTGTAGTTGTTCAAAGTAGGAGCAAAGAGGATCTAAGGAACAGTGACTAATAAAAGGCAGTGAATGTTCCTGAAACTTTATTATGTGGCAGGCACTGGCCTAAGAGTTTGACGTGTCCAAATACCATCTCGATGCATAACTAAGTTAAGAGACCAGAGCACTTCGCAGGAAGAAATGTTTCCTGCCATGAAAAGAGACTGTACTGGACACAAAGTGTTTGCAACTCCCATGGGATTCCAGCCAGCCTTGTGTTATACCAGCAAGCAAAATTCCCTCAGGCAAATGCACTGAGGGTACCCTTTGCTCTGAAGAAAAAAAACAGACAGGGACATTTATAGTGCTGCTGTGCACTTCTCTGCCATGACTGACCTTGGGAAAAAAAAAAAAAGAATTTTCACTGGTCCCACTACTAGGATAAGGGCCCAGGAAAAGAGCTGCACTCAGTGATTTGATGAGAAGTCCCCAAAAGGTCTGGTCTTGGTACAGGCAGTGAAGACTGTGCAGGAGCTTTAACAGTATCCTGAATTCTCATGGACACATGTAAAATCTCCACAAAATCTGACCTGCATTACCAGTGGCTGATACCCTTCCTATTCTAGAAAAGGACAATGTGGTCTTTATCAACTCACTTTAAAAAAAGAACCAGTAACTCAGACCACTTTGTTTCCACAAATAAGGGTTATTTGTATATTAAATTATTATTGAAGTTAAAATATACACCAATTAATATACAGTTCATAGGTACAGGGCCCAATAAATACTCATTGGGAAGATTGTTGTGTCACTACCTCACATGCCCAGAGCTAGAGTACCATTCACATGCTGAAGCCCTTTCCCATACAAGCAATAGTTCGTCTATGAACTCGCAAGTCATTCTGGCTTACTTTAAAAGCTTCTTTTATCAAAGGACACATTTTATATACTTATTTCGTTTGAGGGGTGTCTTTGTCTTTAATACTGTGAGATAACAATGTATTGCTGCATGTTGTGCAGTCATTCTAGTTGCCACATACAATTCCATATCAGCGATACAGCAAAATTCTCCTTACTCATTTTGGCACAGATAACAAATATAGGAAAAAAGAATGGTTCAGATCTGTCGGTGTTGTGCCCACGGGTAACACAATTGTTACAAACGTGTTGAGTACATTCCTTTAAAGAGCGTCTACACAAAAAAGCTAAGCTAGGGCCTGAGATTTAACTCAGTGTTCCCGGCAGCTATCTTGCAAGTGCAAGGGCTCGGGTTCAATCCGGTATACTAAACATATACAACAATATTGGTCGTGGAGACTCACACCCACCAGAAATCAATACCACATACCACAGTGCCAGGTGTGGTGGCTCATGCCTGTAATCCCAGCCCTGAACTATGAAGTGAGACCCTGTCTCAAAAAAAAAAAAAAAAGAAAAAGTTGAACTACTGTTAAATGAAGTAAATGTTGTCTAAGCTTAGTAAATAATGCTTGTATCAATTTCTACTCCAGAAGCTTATGAAAATTCCAGTTTTACATTCTCAGTATCATCATCTTTCTAAAGTTTAAAGTGTATGTCATCTTATGTTAATAATTGCAAAAAAAGATGTTTTATGATTAAAAATTTAAGAGATTAATTTTTATATATAAAATCCACAATACAGAAACAAATGTTAGTGTTCAAAAGTACGGCTTTGAGGGCACAAATTTAGAATTAATTTAGAATTAACATTTTAATATATTAATTTTTGTGGATTTGTTTTTTGTTTTTGAGACAGGGTCTCGCTTTGTAGTTCAGGCTGGTCTTGAATTCAGCCTCGAACTCAGTAATCCTCTTACCTCTTCGTTCAGAGTGCTGGGATTATAGGCATGAGCGCTGCACTATGGTATGTGGTCCTGATTGCTGTTGGGTGTGAGTTACCACACTTGGTTTTGTTATATGTTGTTACCTGGGACAGAACCCAGGCTTTTGAGCTTGCAAGGTAGGTGCCAGAACCACTGAGCTAAATCCTCAGCCCTAATATATTAATTTTTAGAAACAATGCCTACTGTATAAAAATGCATGTTAGTGCTTAGAAATACAAAAGTGGGGATCCAATGCCATTTGATTCATTCACTGACGGTTATGAACTTTTGGTGCTTGGTGCAGTCCTTTACCTTTTTCAGACTTACTTGTGTCATTTTAAACATATGAATAATATCTAAAAATGTTATTATAGATTTAAAAAAGTCAATGAACATAAAGTAATTTTCAGAACATCAGCAAAATAGAAATTATTGTGAATAGTATTATCATTACCAGAAATCGCACTGGTATTGACTGAAACTGTCAATCATCAGAGAGAAAATTATAAGTATACTCATAAGTGTACTATAATTCCAATGTATAAAAACCAACAGAAGAAGGACTTCAAATTTTTTTCTTAGTCTCAGAAGTAGCCACAGACTGGATAATGTGTCATTGTACAGCTGTATTCCAAATAGGTGAAGAAATGAAGCAATACTAGAATGTTCCAACTCTACCATCTCTTACGTACCGGATGACCTCAGACAGTCATTTGACGTTTCTTTACCTCTGATTCTCATCTACAACATGAAAACTCATGGGAGTTTTGTGCATAATATTATAGCAATATTTTATTGGCTTTATTTAATTCTGATACATTGTCTTGATACTCGTAACATCGTGTTATTCCCTTAAAATATGTACAACTATTATTTATCAATTAAACAACTAGAATCTAAAACTTAGTAAACATTCGACGAGTAAGAAAGGTAATTTCATACTTACAGTTGTTTACTTGTTTTAACCACCTGGTGTTTATAATAAAAGATAATCGATACAACTGATTCCACAAAAGCTGTTAGCAGTTCTGAAAGCTCTCTCATGCTTCTTAGGCAGCAAGGTAAAATTTTCCACTCTGTCATTGTGATTTTCATAGATAACAGTTTGAACCTTATAATGGTACAAATATAGTGCGAAGTATAATAAAATCCTATCAAACGATTTAAAAAAGAGAAAGTAGCAAATTTTAATTATAGTGCCAGAAAAACTTATACCTTCTTTTTGCATTTTATGCTGCATAATATAAAAATAAATTTGGAATCCAAAGTTCATTTCATTGCATTTATGATTTATAAAATCCAAGATGTATGCAGTCTACACAGATAATACTTTGATTCATTTTCTTCCCTTTAAATAGGCCAATACAGTATCTATAATACTTAAGATTCTTTATATTTAATTTCCCACATAGTTATCTGGAAGTATACCTATTTCCTCCCCTTGAACACAGTTTGCTTGTTCAGTCTCTCCTCTCACACAACAGAAACTTTAAAGAATATTACACATAACAAGCAATCAACAATAGTTAATTGCATTGCATCCATGTATTCATTTCACAATACCTCTCCCAAAATAGACACACCACAACAATTCAGTACTTTGAAGCACAGGAAAATATGGAATTCTCTGTAAATACCAACAAGAAGAAGCAGCAGCAATCCAAATAACATCTAAGAACAACAAGACTGCTGAGTCTTTCACAAGTTTCTCAGTTTTCTAAAATTCTGTTATTTTTCCAAAAGCTAGGACATTATGCATTGCCTCAGATAAGCCAACATATTTGTTTCCATTTCATAATTGTGAACACATGAATTCTAAGCATCACAGAATGGGCAGAACACATTCTTCTGTGTCTGATGCATTGCTCCTGTCCTGTGAATGAAGATCCAAGTAATCACTGCACAGACTTGTGCTTTGCATAAAATGAGGATGAAGAGAAAATAAGCCAACATGAAGAGGTTTCTTTTTCTTCAGTTTTATTTCCACCTACGTTTGTATTATGAATGCTCTTTATAAAATGGTTGCATTGTTTATTCATACAGCAAGTATTTATCCATAGACTCTGTAAAAGATAGAAATGCAGGTAGATCTGATGAGAATTGATCATATTTAGTTCACACAGAAAAGACATCCTTCACACTCTAGGGTGGGAAAGGTATGCAACCACAGAAATCAAACATTAGAGATAAAATTCATGGAGGAGATTAACCAGTAAGGATCAGTGATAGGAAGGGGATAAGGAGAGATTGATCAATGAGGAAAACATTGCATCAGGGGGAATAAAGCCTGATTTTCTATTACCCAATAAGGTAATTCCATTAATAATTACATATTATATAAGTTGAACATGCTTAATCCAAAAATCTGAAATTAAAAATGCTTGAAAGTCTGAAACTTTTGAGTGTCAATACGATGCCACACCTGCAAGATTCCACACCAGTGACATCTTGTATGGTATACAGTATTCTTCGATGGTGACTAAAATTACATTTAGGCCTTGTGGACAAAATGCATATAAAGTTAAAGAAATTTGTGCTTAGACTTTAATCTCATCCCTAACATATCTCATTATGTGTATGTGAATATTCCAAGACATGGAAAGAAAATTTAAACCCAATTTCCTGAGAACTTCAGTTGACTTAGAGTCAATTTGTATTTCCAAATACAAGGGAGAATTTTGACTGTTTTAGAACAAATAAACAGTAAGTATTTTAGGAAATCAATATGGTATCTAAAATAATCTGATCACTATACACTATATGTTGTATTGTATCTCATCAATTTGTACAACTTTTGTGGGCCAACTAAAACAAGCAAACAAATAAAGAATATATTGTGAGTATATGTATATATGTATCTTCTAAAAATAGTAAAATGCTTTCTTATTCAGTGTTATATTTTTAGATGTTTTAATGTTGTTACATATAATTAATTCAAATTAATGATGTATATTATGCAGTTACTTGTATACTGCAAAGAACCCTATTCAAGGTTTTGAGGGAGGTACTTAGAAACCTTTTAAAAATATACACAAAGATGCTATGAGAAATTAGAGGCATTCTCTTTCACTGAGAGGAACACAAAAGATTATTTAGAAAAAAAAATCAACCTTAAGAAATACAGAGAAAATCTTTTTACATCTCTGCCACTTATATTTTCTAACAGTGTGGATTAATGTAGGATTTCCCATTCAAGTAAGTAAGTTATCACTTTGTTTTCCCAGTAATGGTTATAAATAATGCTATGATTTTCACAGGAATTTTACTTGACTCTGATGTCCACTGTTCTAGAAAAGTATGTTTCACTTCATAACTAGGTTTGTGTTTGACAAAGCTGACCACGAACAATAAACATGAATGACTACCCTTGTGGAAAAATTACTTTACAATTAATGAGCCTATTTTCCTTGATGCCTGAGGCACTGGGAAAAAGTGATGGAAACAAATTGAGGCAATTTATTTAGAAGGTGCAAAATTTTTCACATGGGTGGTATTTGTCAACCACTCTGTTTATAATAAGACTGTCTCCCTAGACTGAAAAGTATAGAAAAATATAAAAATAATTTATAGAATGAAAATATTGGAAAAACTCAGAAAAGTTATAAAAATTGATCTAAATAAAAACATGGAAGCTATAATATATTAAATATGAAAAAGTAGAGTCCTCCACTTAAGATACAATGAAAGCAGCTGAGGAGACATGAAAGAAATCAAAGAGTAAGGTTTTCCCTATTTGGATATATAATAATAACCACCAACAGAGAGAAAAGACAACCCAAAAGTTGGAAGAAAAATTATAGCAGCTGTTCCTCACACAAAGGACTACTATCTTGAATATATAAAGAACTCTTAAAAAGCAGCTCCCCCAAATTTAAACGCTCAACTCAAAAATGGGCATCTGATGTGAACAGACATTTTTCAGATGAAGAAATAAAAGCAACAAAGAAACATATGAGGAAATGTTCAGCATCGTGATCATTTGAGAGAGTCAAATGAAAAGAATGCTGAGGTTTCATCTCACTCCAGAAAATATGGCTGTTATTAAGAAATTAACCAGCGGGGCCGAGGAGTTAGCTCAGTGGTTCCGGCGCCTGTCTTGCAAGCGCAGGAGACCGGGTTCGATTCCCCGGTAACCACATAACAATACTAGGTGTGGAGACTCACCCCAGCAGCAACCAGTACCACATACCACAGTGCCGGGTGTGGTAGCTCACACCTGTAATCCCAGCGCTCGGGAGGCAGAGGCACGAGGATTGCTGTGATGTGAGTTTGAGGCTGAGCCCGGGGCCAGCCTGAACTACAAAGTGAGACCCTGTCTCAAAAAAAAACTAAAAAAAAAAAAAAAAAAAAAAGAAAGAAAGAAAGAAAGAAATTAACTAGCAACAAATGCTGGTGAGGCTGAAGGAAGAAAGGAACCTTCCACTGTGGAAAGTCCTTTAAAAAACTAGGACTCAAGCTCCCATTTGACCCTGCTCTTCCCCTGCTAAGTTTATACAAGAAATAATTAAAAGAACCATACTACAGAGACATATGTGCACCCATGTTTATAACAGCTCGATTTGTCATAGCTAAATACTGGAAATAGCACAAATGCCATCAACAAGAGACTAGATAAAGAAGATGTAGTTTGTTTGATTTTTTTAATAAAATGTGATATTACTCAGCCATCAAGCATTATACATGACAGTCATTTATATTCAAATGAATGTACCTTGAGGACATACTTGTAAGTGAAATAAGTAAGACACATGTAACTACTATATTGTTTCTCTAGTATGATAAAGTAAAGGTGAAAATGAGGTCCAGAATGTATAATTGACATTGTGAAATAGGAAGAAAATGTTCAAAGAGAAAAATGTGTAAAAGAACGTAAAGAAGGAAAGAAAAGATTTAATAGTAAAATAATGGAAACAATACTCAAATAAAGGACTTGGGGTAGTAGAGTGGACAAGAAGAAAGAAAAAATTCAAATCAATTTGTGTCATGTACAGGTACAAATTCTTAATGTTGAATATGATCATAATGTATATGTAAAATGTACCAATAAATCCAGTTTTAAAATATACTATAATATGGAGTTAAAAAGAATGAATTACACATTAAAATAATGTATTCCATGGTGGCCTAGAGTTATCTATGGAAATTGACTGGATGGGTAGAAAAAAGAGAGATAATGGAAGGAGTCCATTGCTTTGAAAATTCCTTATTAAATTGTGTATGCCTTCTAAATACAAAAACATCTTAACTGAATGATTCTTAATACTATAGAATTTTAAGTCTAGTTCATATTTTTTTTCCTCTTGAGAAATGCACATTCTTTGCAGAAATATTCCTGAGAGAAAAATTACACAAATCAGTCCATAAGAAATAGGAATAGATGTAGAATGGTTCTCAGGAATAAATTGTGAATTTTTATGCTTCCGATTTTTTTTGTTTTCATGTTTTTGACAAAGAAAAAAAATCTCTTTTAATATATTACTTAATATGTAAGTTGGTGTCTCCTTGTCAAACTAATGTTATTGATAAAATCTTACTGACTGCCGCAGCAGGGGAGTGAATAGTCTATTCCCAAATATTAAATACTTTAAAGAATAATGTCAAAGAAGTATTCAGTTCCTTAGACTCATATGCACCATTGCCTGTACCACTTTACAGAGTTCTCAGGAATCTGAGCAGACATGATTAAAGCTTTGAATATAAAGTATCCAAAAGTGTTGTAAATTTGAGATACTATAGAGACAATGCTGTTATATTCTCCTGGCCCCAATTCAAGAAAGTGATTGTTCCAGTGTGGATTCCTGAACACCAGGGGGATAAGTCTAAGACAGAGAAGGATCAATAAACAAACACCAAACTAGAGAAGTAAAAGCAAAGACACAAGATAGGAATAACAAATAACCATGGCAAACACATATCTGCTTGTTACTTGGTAAGACTTACAAATTTCCTGAACATACTGTGGATATCGGTAACACATTGTTAAAATATTTGTATGTGAGTATATGACAGTGGTAGAGAAGGTATACTGATGTCACTTATATATATTATATATAAATAAAATAAAATTCATTGAGTTTAAGAGACAGTACCATAATCCTTCTCAGCATATGCTGGCTCATTTCAAAACCATTTAACCAGTGTTCCTTCCATTTTCTGAAACTGTTCTGGAAGTTGTTTTTCATGAATGTGTTGTCCTGGCTGCTTGGATGTCCTGAAACCATTCAAAATGCTAAATTTTCATGCTCACTGTAATTTTAGGGAAGAGCCAGTTTTCACATAGTGCCACATGCAGTTAATGTGGGGGATGAGGACAAACTAATATATTTACAAATCTGTCTTTCCTTTGGGTGGAATTTAGCAGTTGCATTTACCATATTTCTTTAAATCACACTTCATAAATAGACTCACAAAAGAGGACTTCAAGAACTTCTCCCAGAAAGCAGCAACAATAATAATGTATATCAAGAAAAGAAGACTGTTTTCAGGAGGTGGGAGGTTGATGGCAATGCAAAGTGGTCTTTACCACAATAATTTTTAAATTTCAGTTTAAATATTAACCTTGCTTTTTCCTAAATAACCCTTGTATTTTAAGTCTGTTGGCAAAACTCTCAAATTCATTGAGTTATGATAAATCTTATTAGGTAAGAGATTTGATCCATGGGTCTTTGATATATTTGCAAGAAAATTATAAATATAAAGAAACAAGTTTGCTCAGGCAAACACTTTTGTAGCTTAGTCCCATTCGGTTTAAGTTAAGACATTAAAGTTCAGTTATAATATTTAATCTGTATTTTGTGATCACTAAGGTACACATTATATTACATGAACTGTTATACCTGAAGGCCCAAAATTCAGAAAAATTTCTCGACTCTCTGGGCACAGTTATAAGTGTAACAAAATGTCTTCATCTATGCAAAAATGGGTTACATGAATCCCCATAATCCTATAACTTAGGAGGCCAAAGCAGGGGGGTTGCCATGAGTTTGACACCAGCCTGGATAACAGAATGAGACATTATCTCAAAACAAATAAACAAACAAACAAACAAAAACCTTTAAGTTACTGCTGAGAGAGCATAGCAAATAATTGCTTCTAAATTTCAGTTTTACTTTGTGGCTCTTCATTTGTCATCCTAAGATACACTTGCGGTCAGTCAAAAAGACAACACAAATCTAAGTTATACTACACTGTACTATGTAGGCTTTGTTGTATTTACAGATTTATATGATTACAAATATTTAAAGGATGTAATGTTCAAAAATGTAAAGAATGGAAAGAGAAGTATACATTTATAGGTAATGCAAAATTATATTTGTGCTCATGACTCTGGTAGTCAAACCTGGCTGGTATGGTGGACGGACACTTTTATAGGAATATGGTGAAGACTGGTCCATTTTTAAACATTGTTTTGTATATTTTCCTCGATTTTTAAATAGGCCAAAATATGAGAAGCTCAACAATTCAGGAGTCAAAACAAGAGGTATATGTTAATCGAGCCCCTGTCCTGCTTTGTGGCTGAAGATTTGACACAGATTATGTATCCTGGGCCATTAACTCAGAACCCTCTACTCTCTGTAAGAATAACCTGTTTCTGGAAAATAAAACAAAAATATTACATTCTTAGGTCCTAAAATTAATGATACAGTAGCACCAGGGCAGGAAATATTTGCTGTCCAACAGCTTCAGAAGTTGATAGTAGATATGAATTTCCCTTATAAGATTTTCATTTGTAGTTTTTACTATGATGTGGAACAGCACCACATTCAGACTTTGTCACAATGATACCAAGAATATGAAAACCATTTAGCTAAGTTCTCTTCAATTTAGAAGGATTAGTTTACAAATCTGAATGATAACTACCTTGGGTGTTGGCTGGCACACCTTGCTTTTATTTCATACTCTCTGTTTCTTTTAAATTCTCAACATATGAGAGAAAATCAGATGCTTAGGAATACATGCATGTTCACATGCTTGGGTGTGAAGATTTCTCATCCCCACTCAGTGGTCACAGAAGTGGGTCCTGGTGAGGCTACGCTGAGGAATAACTTACATGAAGCAAATTCCCTCCTCTAACTCGAAAACAATGTGTTTCCAATCAACTCTTGCATTTTGGCTGTTGTAGAAATTGTCCACAAGCAGCCAGCTTTGCATTTCAGTAAGGAATCTGCTGAGGTTCCCTGATTTGCCCTCTGCAGGACCATATTTGCTGTGGTGCAACACAGTCCGTGGGAGGTGAAAGGCTGACTTCCAATTCCAGAGTGTTGCCAGTTGGAAATGTAGGCTCAGACACACTCATAATATGTTTGTCTTACTTTTCTGCTGAACCTGGAACATCTGTTCTCAAAAATACCCTTTTATTTTTTGGTAGCATTTGGTCCTGAAGTTATTTTCAAGAAATTCCCTTCCAGCTTACATTCTCACTGTCAACATCCCCCAGAAGGCTTGACATCTAGGTACACTGGAACAGCTGAATCAGAAAGCATCTGGCTTACTGTTCAAAGTCTTTGTCGGAGCACCTAAGCCAAACAGAGTCCCACTAGATCAAACAAACATTCATCACAATAGAAAATTTCACTAGTTTTAACATATCTCAATTAAGATGAAAAGAAAGGCAAAACACAAACTTCAACATCTCTTTGATTTTATTTCAGTTTTTATCTTAATTTCTAAACTAGAGATCAAAATCATGTCTTCATTTGACAAGGCTCAGGAACATACGTATCCATGAAAAACTCAAATCTCTTGTTCATGTGAAGTCTAATTTTCATTCATAACTGTCAGATTTCAGTCTTAGTAAAAGCACACATGCAGTAAAAACCCTTTTCTTATAGAACATGACTTCATCTTGTTCAACAAGAGAAAACTATTCCCCCATTAAGCAAGATATTAACTAGTTCAGCATAGAATTATTAGAAATTCTGTGTCAACATATTAGCCAAGAAAACTGACATTTTTGAATTATGGTGGATTTCTAATAGTGTATAGAAACATTTCACAAGAAAGTGTGTAATACACTTCAAGAAACATCCTTTCATTAGTATTGTTAATTAAATAACCAGTGGTGTCCAAAGGGATGGATAGAGTACTTTTAAGAAAAGATTTGCTACTTATTAAATTGTGTCCAGGGTAGGTCAGAGTATCTATTTTCTATCACATGAAAAAATTAATGAACAATTTTACTTTGCATTTGTCTATAATAAAAATCCTCTATTGGTTTACTTTTCAAAAAACTTAAGGAAGTCCCAAGTAATATGTTAGTCTGTAAAGTATTTCCATATAACAAATAAATATCTA
>PVIR01037628.1:0-15015 GCA_004026965.1 Petromus typicus | reverse complement strand
AAATTAATCTTTGATATACTATAGTTCATAACTCTGACCTGACTAACATACAAAATTGGTCCTGGGCATAGTACTATTGATGCAGCTGAACCTGTGCATAAGATATCAAAGCCTTTGGAACTGATTTGTGGGAGGAGCTTGAAAATCCCCAAATCTTAGAGGAGACTTGGAAGTTAGACTTTTCAGCAATGCTGGATTTTTTATGAATTGGCCACTCTTAAAAATGGACTAATTACTTTTTTTTATACTGAAATAGACATAAGGCTCTTGGAGCCAGGGACAGAATATTATGTTTGGGATATAAAATGTCTTTTAATATCTGTGCTCGGAGATACAGCTTGCATAAGGCAACTTTCACCGTTGGATCACAGAGGTGCTCTACTCATCTGCTCAGGACTCCATCTCTGAGCTCATGTGATATTGCAGTGTGGGCCTGCATAGAGTGGTAGAGATGGGGAGGGGCCTCAAGGGTGTCTCTGTGGCCCAAGAGCCTCTCTTCCTGCTCATCACTTCCTGGATTACACAGCTTTCCTCCACTAAGCCTTCCACAGCACTGTCTCCGTTTTGGAACCAGGTGATCAAGGACTGCACCTCCCAAACCACAAGCCAAAGTGCCCCTTTTCTCTTTCAAATTGTGTGTGTCAAACATTCTGTCCTTATGTTGGAAAAGACAACTAGCATAGGGCAATCAATACACATTTTCTGACAGGTACCCACCACCTGCCCTAGATGGGTCAAAAATACTGCTTCCCATTTATTCATTATCAATTTTGTTTGGCTCACAAACTGAAGTATTTTGAATATTTTTCATCTTTGTGCAAACTCCACCTCCAGTGACAACCACAACAGTGGCCATCTTTCCCCCACAAGCACAAATATGGTGCTCTTTTCCAAAATCACAGAGCAGATTAAATTCATGAAGCAAGTTACTAGTGTATGTGATTTTTATGGAAAGTATTCTGCAGAATTAAACAACTGCTTCAATGAATTAAATGAGAAGGGTCTAATTAATGTTTTTCAAATAGTAGAAATAATAGAGGTGTATGTTTAATTTTTGTCCTGGTAAGTTTTTCCGAAGAAGCCCTCTCCATATAGACAAATATAAATACAGATTTACATATACATTTACAAATCCAGTTACACATAACAGGAACATTAAACTTATTTTGAAGACTAAGAAGTTGTTTAAAAGTGAGTGTTCTTGATGCAAGAGTAGAAGATTTGGTGATCAAGATACACATTTATAAATTCCTTTATGGAAGAATGGAATTAAAGAGTTTAGTGCTCATTGTCCATGAGTCAGGGGTGTTTACTCTGGTGATTTTAAGAAGGGGGATTTCGGGCAGATTTAGCTCAATGGTTCCAGAGCCTGCCTTGCAAGTGCAAGGGCCTGGGTTCAATCCCCAGTAACCACAAACAACAATGCTGGGTGTGGTGGCTCACATCTATAATCCCAGCATTTGGGTGGTAGAGGCAGGAGGATTGTTGTGAGTTTAAGGCTGAGCTCAAGGCCACCCTGAATTATAAAAGCAAGATCCTATCTCTAAAAAAAAAAAAAACAAATAAAACAAAACAATGGAGATGTAATATAAACAATTTTTAACGGGACACATTTAGGCACAAACCTAAACTCTGTATTCTTTGAATGATACTTTTCTTCCTCAAAGGTATACACAAAGTCTATATTTATTGTTAACGAAGCAACTAAATATATGTGAGAAGTAATACATCTGACCATTTTATAAATTATTTATTGTATATATGTTTACATAATCAAGAACTCTATTATAGATTGTGCTATGTTGATAAAGTATTAGTGTTATGATATTGCAATATTTTAATTTTGGTTTTGTCTTTGTTTTTTGAGAAAGTCGAGCAATGTAGCTCAGGTTGGCCTTGGACTTACTACATGGTCCACACTGGCCTCAAACTTATGGTGATTCTCCTGCTTCTGTCTACCTTGTTCTGAGATTACTGTGTGCACAAACATACCTGGCTGTAATGTATTTTAAGTAACAATATTTATGAGTAATTATTTTTATAAAATGAGAGTAAAACAAGAATATTATATAAAATAAATAAAGAAAAATACAAATTAAAAAAATTCTTAACTCATATTTTAATTTGCATAAAGATTATACTATTGAACTGATAAGAAATGATTCATATTTATTCAATTTTCCATAAAAAGGGAAAGCTTGAACCTTATGTAGTTTTAACTTCTGTCCTAAACAAGAGAAGGCATTTTTCAAATATATTTTCACACTACGGTCAACTACAATCATTACACAGAATACTAGTTTCAATCAGAAGGTAACTGGTCCTTTGGAGGTTGAAATCAGAACTGTAATTTCATAAATTATGCACATCAGTTGACAAATTTTATGGATTTAGGTCTGCTAGGGAAGAGGGTGCATTATTTTAAAATAGTGTTTAGAAACAAAAGCCTAATCATAGCACAGTTAGGCTTATGCTGACTTTGGGATATCTACTGCATCTTTGGAGATGAATAGAAACATTCCCCAAGGCAAAAATAGAAGGATATCTCCCCAGTGTCAACTGTCTGTGCAGGAGATATGACAGAACCTCCATCTCACACATTTTCTCACAATTGATTACATTCTTAATGACCAACCTGGCCATAAAGTAACCCAGTGAAATTGATTTCTATTTTCTAACAGAGCTATTAAAGGACACCATGGAAGTATTTCTTTCAGGACTGGGTGGCTAATGTGGGCTGTAATTTATTACTCCTGGGTGACGTCTGCTCTCTCCCGTGGATTCTGACTTGTTCCATTGGACCACGATCTCCTTCACCTTGGGCAGGACAAAGCTTCATCTTCTGGAGTGTGAACTGTCACAGAAGGATCATGACTCTGCCACCCACATAAATATGAATCGTTTCTTAGATACGTGAATGAGCCAGCACCGTGAACCCAGGGACTTGTGCAACATAGTTGGAGCTTTGCAAATCAATGCTCCAGAAAAATAGTGTGGCTTTGGAGCTGGGGATTCAGCTCAGTGGTTCCAGTGCCTGCTTCATACCACAAGGTCCAGAGTTTGATCCCCGATACCACAAAAATTAAAATAAATGAATAAATAAATAAATAGTGTGGTTTAAAAGTTTCTCTCGATTACCTTTTTCAACTATTTGCATTTTGTAAAGCAAATGGAAAACTATCTCACACACACATTTTTAAAACTCCCATTTTTTAGCTTGATATTTCAATTTTTTAATTAAAATACTGAGAAATAGCTGATTTTTCATTGATATAGTTGCATACATCTTATTAGTCTACAGTATAAAGTGATGAGTATCATAACACAAATATTGGATGATTTCTTACAATAATTGTGTAATTATGTAAAATAGTCAATATTTTAGTTGTTTTTGTTTAATACATTTTAAAACTTTTTAAACTTTATAATAACACATTAAAAGTATTACCATTAATTAGCTTTGCAGATAGTTATGGAAACTTGACTTGTACTAGACAATAATACAAATTTCCCTCTCCAAAGTGGTCCAAAGCCATCAATAAATCGTTAGTAGAGTAAGTCTAAGTTCTTCAACAAGCAATGTAAGTTTCACTGTAACACGGTCCGATCTGGACTTGCTCTTTCCTACCTAGGTCTTTGTTTACAAATGCTTCATAATTTCTATTATCTTGTACTCATCATTTTTAATATCTGAAGCTAGAAATAATTATAAGCTGAGTATCTCTGAATTAAGGAAACACTGAAAGGAAAAGCATGAATACTACAATATCTGAATTCCAGTCGAGGCCAGTGTGGAGAACTTTACCTCCTCAGGTGAGTCAGGAGGGGATACACATTATCAATTGCCTGTATGAATGGAGTAATGGGGAAGTGGTTGTTTATGCGATATCTTGAGGACTTGTGTCAAATGCAGACTGACATAAATTATTTTAATGACAGTGAGTTGGAAGATGTCTTAAAATGTCTTGTAACAATAAAGTAATTAAAATGACCACAGAGAGGTTTTGAGGTAAGTTTGTTCTAATGTTCAGAACTGCTCTGGTGTCAGAGGGTCCCTGCAGGAGTGAGCCAGGCTGAGTCACCAGAGATTTTAGCTGAACAGTAGCTGCTGCAGGTTCCACAAGCAGGACACAGGTGTCTGTGATGGCGGAAGCACTCCACATTTACAATTATCATCAAATTGTGACGTTATAGAGAATTTCTCATGTTTGCCTCACACATTTTTTTATCCAGTATCAGCCTAAGGATGACAGGTTGCTTATTAAAGCATAATAAAACTGTGATCCTTTCAAAGGATTCTAACAGAAAATTTCTCCCTAAGCATTGGCATACGTATTAAACAACACTTAGCTCAACACTTAATTGTCCATTTATGATGGAAAACAGGACGGTTGTCATGACAACTGAATAGAACTTTAGTCGATGTAATTCTTTCCACGTATGACAGTATTCTTTTCCTTCCTGTTATTTTTTTAAAAAAATTAATTCAATGAAAAATCCATAGTCAGGATTGAAATAGCCTAAAGTATGTCTGAAATCCGTACTCTAGAGTGAAATAAGACTCAAAAGGTAATTTATTCTGTTCTGTTGGGTTTCACTGCTACTGTCCTCCCCACACTATGTTCTCCCTCCATTCCAGGCACTGCCTCATCCCTGTGCGCAGGGGTTACACCAGGATCCAACGAAGCTCTGGAGGAATTCTTTCTCTGCTTATGGCTTCCAAGCACAAAGACAAGGTTAAATTTATAGAAAGCATGTGAAGAACATTTGGACACATTGAAGTAAAGCATACAATTCAATTCATAGTATATGCTACAGGCAGAGGGCAAGATCCCACAGTGGGTTAGGAGTTGGTAGTATTAGACCACAATGAGGAAGGCCACAGAAACTATATGCTCATGAAAGTGTTAATGAAATAAATAATTTGGAAATCAGTCTACACTATCTATTCCACTTTTTTTTCCCCAAGGAAAGATAGACCTAGAAAAAATAAATCCGGTTGCACCTATATCCTATGTTTTCATTTTAATATAAGAAACTATGGCATAAGATCCAACATTAGCTTGTGTATTTTACTGAGACTCTGTTACAGACAGACAGTAGAAACATATATATATATATATATATATATATATATATATATATATATATATGATCATATGTGACATAAAGTGTGTAACATATTTTGTATTCTTATTTCAGTGATGAAAAATAAACAGTCATGCATAAGTGTTTATCTGCTCACATGTAGTTTATCTTCCTTTAGAAGAAAAACTAGAATTTGAGTAAGTTGCACAACTCTTCACTAAAAATACGTTAGGAAAACTAAGCATAGGAGTCTCCATAGCTTATGTTAAATTTCCAGTAACTGCTCTATTTGTCTTCTCCTCTTGCCTTTTCTCACCTAAATAAAAATGAATATAAGGAAGTGGGTTGTATCTGACAAAGAGAAATATAGGCTTATTTAAAAAATATAGAGACATTTAAATTTCAATGCTAGACTTTCTACATTCTAGTCATTAAAAATCAACTTATTGTAACTTGCTTTGTAAATTTCAGAACAAATCTGCTATATTGTTTTGAAGGTTGAAGTTCTGAGGAAATATCACTTGATTTCTGTGGATGTTTTTCCTCAAAAATTCCTGTAGTTTGGAGGTTAAATCCTGGATCCCCAAGATAAACTGGCAGAGTTTAAGTGTCAACTCAATCATGAGCTGTAATATTATCTCTGTCCAACTCTTATCTTTTTTTTTTTTTTTTTAGGTTTTTTGAGAGAGGGTCTTGCTTTTGTGGTTCAGGCTGGCCCTGAGCTCAGCCTCAAACTCACATCACAGCAATCCTCCTGCCTCTGCCCCCTGAGTGCTGGGATTACAGGCATGAGCCACCACGCCCGGCACTGTGGTATGTGGTACTGGTTGCTGCTGGGGTGAGTCTCCACGCCGAGTATGGTATGTGGTTACGGGGGATCAAACCCGGGTCCTCACACTTGCAAGACAGGCGCCGGAACCACTGAGCTAAATCCCCGGCCCCAACTTCTTATCTTTATATCTTAATTTTCTCTTTGCTCAATATATTAATGTCTATCTCAGAATGTTGTTTTAAAGAGTAAATGAGCTCACATATTTGTAATACTAGACAAAATTCTTAAGGGGCAAGAGGAAAGGTAGAACACCCTCTTTCACTGTGGGTTTTGCACAGCCCCTGCATGACCTGAAGATAGGAATTAGGAAGGATTTCATCATTCTATTGACCATGGTTTAAAACTTAAATACATTATTTTTTCTTAAGAAAATTCAAAAGCAAAAGACTAATGTAAGCAAGATGGGATTCTTTAGTGTCCATAACCCCATAAAACAACTGGAACAACTTCCCATGTATGATAATACTTTCACTGAAAAGGAAACTATGCAGGAGATTACATGACATAGTTGTAGCACAGAAATAAGGAAAAGGAAGGATGGTTTCACATCACCCACTTCTGGGTCCCCAAAAAGATCACTGGGACTGAGGGATGGGTGATTCAGAACTTCCCACAGAGTGAGTAGACAACTATAGAGTGTTGTTTCTATCAATTGAAGTTTGAAGTTGTTTTTAGGTGCAGCAAAACCTGGTTGTTCAGGATGTGCAGTTACTCAACTCCCCGTCTGTCTCCTACATCCCTACCATAGGATACCTGCCGGTCAACAGCCTCTGACAACCTTCAGCAGTTAATGTGAATAATATTTAACCACAGAAAAACGTGCACATTCATATGAACACACACATGCATTTATACTGCACTATCAGGTATAGACTGATGTGTAATGTATGCACACAGACATCTTAGTAATAAATAAGGGTCACTCTTACCAGTATTATTCATGTCTTTTTGAAGAAAACTACCCATCTTCACCCAAAACAGTAACATAACTATGATAATTACACATTACTATACTCTGCAACAATAAATTGCAACCACAAACATTAAAACCAATGAAACTCACAAGCTAAGCTTTGAATAAAAGATACAGATGCAAATTATGTAATGTCATTTCTCTGCAAGAAGGGTAAAAACACACAGAAAAGTACTTTACACTACTTTCAATACACAGAGGCAATAAATTAAAAGAAGGAAAGAAAGAAAGACTGAGCAATGACAATGAAATTCAAAGTGATCACTTGTTTGAGAAGATGGAGAAATTTAACAGAGACGGATATGTAGCCAAGACTTTCGTGGTATAGGAAAATCCTGTTACTTAACTGATGTGATGTACTATGTATTTGTCATGTTGCAGAGGGGTAGCTTTGTGAACCATGTAATACGTTTGTCTATGTGTATCATGCTTTATTGCTTTCTGAATCCAGCTTGAAGTACACAAGGATGCAATTTCTTCCTTAGATTTGTAAGTATCTGAGTCCATCCTACAGGGAAAAAGTGAAACACATCTTGATTCTGAGGTCCATGTGAAAAGAGGCATAAGCATATTTGCCTTACTTTCTGCCTCCTGGTCTAGTTAGCAAAGCTAGAGGAAGCTAAAACTGGACAAGAGAAGTGATATCTGCTCCTTACAAGTTAAAAAAAATAGCAAACAAATTCAGGTCTTATATTTAGCTTTAGAATCCTTTAGAGTATTTTGTTATTTAAAGCTTTATATCATTAATAATCTGTTATAAATGAAAGTGATTCTCTTTTGGATCAATTTATCTGAGAAAGAGTCAATTTAGTAGAAATATGTACTATTTTAATAGCTCAAGGAGGAAAATATATACAACTTCTTTCATTTTTTTCAGTGTTAATGAAACTCAAAATCTAATACATTATCTTTATGTTACTTTGGAAAAACATCATAGAATTTTAATGCTGAATTCATTTAACTTTATCTTTTAGGATCCTTAATGGACATTAAATGGATATGAAAAAAATGTAAGATATATTTTTAATTCCATTTCTGAGAAATGACTGAACTTCATGAAATGCTTTAATAATGCATTGGTATGTAACTGAATCAAGCTTTGAATCATTTTTTCTGTTACACAATTACTTGAAATTATATTTCTTGAAAAACATACATTCATTATCCTTCTGTGTAGTTTATGAGTATATTATATGCACAAACTATCAACAATATTATGGTTTATTCTCCCTCATATCAGAGTTTCCATGTCATAACAGGAAGGAATTACCAGGGAGCGGAAACATCCTAAGGCAGGTAGAGTGCGCCATCCTAAACTCCTTTAGAAATCCAGGCTGTATGCTTCTCTTTTCTGAATTGTATTTCATTGACATGATTTTAGAACATATTAGCAAGCAACATATTTACTCCCCAGGTTTCCATTTTCACAGCTCATCTGAGTAAACAGAATCTCTTACACAGTGTCCTTGTGAAATTTTCACACCAGTGTATGTCCCTTGGTCCGTCCGGTGACTCTCTCTTGGAGGACGGGGCAAAAGTGGTGTCAGTTGGCAAATTCCACATTTTCAGATGGTCATGCTCCACGAGAGTCACATAGTGGAGGGAGACGTCTGTGAGCTCCGGCCAAGGCCTGGCCCTGCCTGACTGTGAAGTGCAGTGCCCAGGTGGGTTCCGCTGCAGCTGTGCTATGCGCAGCTCGGCACTGTGCTATGCGTTCGCTGGGCACCTCAGACACCCAGGCAGCTCGCGCTGGGTCTCACCTCACTGCCGGGCACTGTGGGCCAGGATCCCAGCTGTGCCCTCAAAACAGCAGCGAGGTCAGGGCAGCTTCTGTTTATCCTCCTCTTCCCAGCTCTATGTCCAGCTGACCATCCTGGCTCCTCAGTTATTGTACAGGAACGTTTAAATTGCTTCATAATTCACAAATTATAATTTGCCCTTGAAAGGCTTTTTGAATTTTTATTTCAATATAATAGAAGTAGATGTTAATAAATAAAATATTTTTAAAATCGTCCTTTCGCTTCTATTCAAATAAAAGAAAATTTCACAATAAATTAACACCATACATACCATAATATTAAAGGAATGGATAAAATGTTAGAGTACGAGTCATAAACAAAAATGGTTCTTACAAAAAAGAAAAAATGTAGATAGTTGCACAAGAATTTCTTTTCAATGAAACAAGAGAACCTAACGGTATAAATGAAACAAATTAGCATATATATTGAAATATTTTTGGAACCATGGAATATATAATTTAGGGAATTATTAGAACTTCTTCCTTCTTCATATTTATCTTCTTTTTTTTTACTGTTTTTTTAACATTTAGTAGAAACTGTTCCATAAATTTTTGCTGTATTTTGAATAAGTGAGGCACGGCACCCATTGACATAGATTAGAAAGAAGGTACACTGTTAAGGAGGACAGTGCTGGGAATATTTTCTCAGAGCTTGAAATTCAGATCTCCATTGGAAAAGGGGGTTCACAGTGCCAGATTATGCAGATGTGGAAAAACCAAAAGCTAAAATGCAGGTCTTTGGATAGATAACCTCACTCAGGAAAGACCAGTAGTTTAAATAGACATTCCTAAGTACAGTTCTTTTCTTGCCCAGGCATTAGGAAATACCACACCAAGGATGTCTTTCTCAATAGGCAAAAAGATTTTTATCTAGTTTTACATTAAATTCTATAGAGTAGGGGCTGGGGATTTAGCTCAGTGGTTCCGGCGCCTGTCTTGCAAGAGCAAGGACCCGGTTGATCCCCGGTAACCACATAACAATACTGGGCGTGGAGACTCACGCCCAGCAGCAACCAGTACCACATACCACAGTGCCAGGCGTGGTGGCTCACGCCTGTAATCCCAGCACTCGGGAGGCAGAGGCAGGAGAATTAGGAGAATTGCTGTAATGTGAGTTTGAGGCTGAGCTCAGGGCCAGCCTGAATTATAAAGCAAGACTCTGTATCAAAAAAAAAAAATCCTTAAAAAATAAATGAATAAATAAATTCTATAGAGTAAATTAATAAATTCTGCTTAATTAATGGGTGCATTTTACAGCATAAACTTATACTAGGTGAAGTTTAATGATTTTTCTTTGTAGTTCAGGCTGGCCTTTAGCTCAGTGTCAAACTCACATCACAGCAATCCTCCTGCCTCTGCCTCCCAAGTGCTGGGATTACAAGTGTGAGCCACTACTCCCGGCACTGTGGTATGTGGTACTGATTGCTGCTGGGCGTGAGTCTCCATGCCCAGTATTGTATGTGGTTACCGAGGATTGAACCTAGGTCCTTGCACTTGCAAGACAGGTACCAGAACCACTGAGGTAAATCCCCGGCCTAAGTTTAATGATTTTTTTTATTGAAGTATAAGACATATAATAAAAGCCTGAGTTGACTTTTGATATTTTAGATAGTGTCATTTGCAATAACTTCAATGGAACAGCTATCATTATATTAAATGAAGTATGTCAGGAGCATAGAGGCAGACACTAACTCATACATGGATTCCCAAAACTTAGTTGATCTCGCAGAAAGTCGCCAAAGCTCAGTGTTATTGCAGGGGGGATGTGGAAAAGTTTATTAATGGGTTCTAGTCAGACAGGAGCTAGAAGTTTGGGCCACTATTGCACAGTGCAGTGGCGACGGCTAACAGCTACACACTGTGAGCTTCCAAAGTCAAAATAAATGATTTTGAAATCTTTGAAGATAAATATACTGAATCCTCAAAGGGAACATCATTTTCTGTGCTGCAAACATATACTAATAAAAAAGAGAGAGGTAACCTGTTATCTCGCATCGAGTAGAATGTAATAATCACTGTTAAAAAAATGCAAGTCTGAATGCCCTGTCCTTGGTCTTTCAAAGTGGGGACCCTTTTTTGCCCACTGGAAGATACTGTGGGATCTGTGTGGAAGGTGTAGATTGCTTGTCTGGTGTCACTGAGAAAGACCTGCAGGTGGGTCGGGGAAGACGAGGACCCAAGCGCCACACACCCAGCAGTCATTTTCCTGTTTTCCCAGGCTAATGTGCCCTTCACTCGATGTGAATCAATGAGAGATTCTGAAGGGGGGTGAACACGAAGGGTGGGGGCGTGGGGCTGATTCTGGCTGAGCCCCTGCCAATGTGTGTTAGATTCTGCTGCTGTGACAACACACCTGATGGTAACAATTTTAAAAAGAAGCATTTACTTCGGCTCATGGTTTCCGACCCCCAGTCACAGGGCTCCCTGGCAGTGAGGCGGAATGTTGAGGCCGGCGCCCACTATACCAAAGGCTCTTGGCTGCGTGGCAGGAAGGAAGTGGACAGAGAAAAAGCCGGGAAAGAGCTGCAGACGAGGTGGTACCCAGGGTTCCACCACTGGGAGCCTTCAGCGTCGCTGCTTCCTGTCTGAGGAGAGCCAGCAGGACGCAGTCACCTTCCAAGAACCCATCCGCTGACAGCCAAATCCCCACACATGGGCGCAGGAGGATGTTTCAGATCCAAAGCAAGAGACAGAATGCCAGAACGAAGCAGCAGCTGGGATCATCGGGCAATGCCTTCGAGATGGTTTTACAAAAAGTTCCAATGAGCGATTTGAACACTCTTGAAAGACATAGAAAAATAGACATGACAAAGAAATAAAACATTAAAATATAATGACGAAGTTTTAAAGCCTCACTTGATATAGTAGCACTTTACATATACCAAGAAAGTGAATATGGAAATATAACGATAAAAATCATTCACTCTAAATAACAGACTTTTAATAAGAATAAATGGTATAAATTACAAAATCTCTAGGAAAATTACAAAAGAATTAACATGTCTGTCAAAGAAGTCCAAAGAACGAAGAAAATTTCCAGTAACTTTGGGGGAAAAAAGATATTCTTTGAGGAAAACATATATTTACAGATATAAGGAGCTCTAAAAACTTAAAAGAAGATGAAATCAAAGATATCCACGCACAGAATCAATTATAAAGTGTTTGAATAAGAAAAATAATAACTTTGAAAACAGTTACAGAAAGTCCAAATTCGACCTATTAGCAACGATGTTGGAAATGAGTGTAGGGATTCTGGGAAAGTTTCTGCACCCTGTGAGAAAGTAGAAACATTGTTACGGTATTGAAGGAAAGCAGTCTTCCCAGCACAGGTGTTGACTCACCGGAAGATATTTTTAGGAAAAAAACACACAAAAAAGACACTCTCAGATGAAGAAATACTAAAAGAATTTGTTGCTATAGGAAGTTGCTTTCCTGGAAACTAGCAATGCTGAAAGGGACCAGCCTGACTCAGCAGCAGGAGATCAGCAAGCAGGGACAGGGGCCGTCTGAGGAGGTGTAGAGGAAAGTGGCTGTGGGTCCACATATCTTAACATATATATTTGGTGATTGTCATCAAACTTTTAAATAGTCTGATGTGGCTTTTCATATATGCAGCTATTAAGTAGAAAACAATTCTAGTACATACATGAAAGGTTAAAGCAATGTACATTATGGTAAGGTATTTAATTTTCATTAAGTGACAGAATATTGGTAAGAACAATATAAAAATAAGTAAATTAAAATGTCTACAGCAAGTAATAAAAGTTACACAAAGAAATAAAGTAAAATAGAATTCTTAAGTATATTAAACAGTTGGAAAGAAGGCAGAAATGATTGAAAAGAAAAACAAAAAAAATGAAGGAATTAGACTAATCCAAGCATATCTTAAATGTATTGAATGAAAAAAAAATAAGAGAAAGATTAGAATCAATAAAAACAAATGGCAGGAAATCTAGCCCCAGAACAGAGTGCTTGCCTAATCAAAATCAGAACCAGAAGTGAACAAAGATTTCCAAAACAGAGTAAAACCAATGATCTCAGGCAATTTTCATATAAAAGGGCAAAGATGCCCCTCTACAGACCAATCTCAGGAAATTACAGTAGCTCTACTCAGGTCAGAAGCAGATGTCAGAGAAAGAAAAGTGTCAGTGGTTAAAAAAGATACTACCTATCATTAAATGCCAGCTCTAGAGAAAGCACAACAGATCTCTTATGGAGGTACCCCTAAGAGAGGAGTTTAAGAAAACATCACACAAAAATTGACAGAAATAATCCATTTGCCAAGACAGAACACATCATAGATCAGGAAAAAAAATCAAAGTAAGTTCCAAAACCATTGTAGGATTAAGTGAAAAATCACCCCCCCACACACACACGCACACACACACACACACACACACACAGACACTGATTAGTGGGAGGTGAATGGAGAAAGAAAATAGAAACTTGTGAAGATTTAATAATTATTGTTTTGCAGTAGGAATGAGCCCCAGGTAATGTTCCAGTCTCAGGTGTCATGCAGTTATAGCATCCCAAAGAGAAAGAAAAGGACATTAGAAGCACCTGGACAAAACTCAGAGACAATCCCATCACAGCACAGGTTTTTGTGGAATTTTCCGTTTTCAGGCCAGTGTATTGAAAAACACTCAACATAAAAGTCATCACTGTGAACACTGTGAAATAAACAATTCTGTGGGACTTACTAAATTTCAATATTATATCACCACTCTTTCTCAAGTACCAAAAAGAAATTCCATCTGCCAAGGTAGATCCTCTTAATTATTAGATTCTCCCCTCACACCTGACCACTGCTGTGGATATGTCTGTTCTAGATGCTTCATGTAAATAGAGTCAGAAAATGAGGAGGCGTCTGTGTTCAGCTCCATTCACTTAGTGGAGGGCGTATGTGACGCGGACACACAAAGCTACTTGATCCAGGAGCCGCATGCTCAGAACTTCCCGGAGCACTCGGGCAAAAACTGACAATCTGCAGGGCCACACGTCACAACAGGATCCACCCCTGTGGATCCAGGGGCGAAGGCTCAGCGCTGCTCCTTCCCCAACACTGAGATCAATCAGGTAACGGACCACCCTGAGCCTCCACTCTCCCCATTGTCCCCACATGACTTCCTCCACTGTTGTCTTTCCTTGGCCTTTTTTCCTTCTCCCTGGTTCCATCAATCAAAGGTGCAGAAGCTTCTGCTCAGCGCTGTCCTTATGGACTCTCTCATACTAAAGTCTGTTAATGAAGGGCAGCCCTCCTGGGCCTTCCTGGAGTTGGAATTGGGTGCTGACTCTGAGTAATTCTTCATCCTTAGTTCTGTGCCACAGTCACAAACAGGGCAGCACAGCATGTTTCGCAATATGGTCATGTTGTGAAATCTATCAATACTCGTTCTAAAGCTGGGGGTGTACCCGAGGGTTCATGCGCTTGCTCAGCATATGCCCTCATGGTATTTCCATGTGTATAGCCTCATTTAATGAGAGCTGATGTCAATCATCTTTAAAGTGCTTTTGGATGATTTGTGTATGTTCTTTAGGGCAATATCTATTCACATCCTTTGTTCCTGTTTTAATTAGTTCACATTTTGCTTTGATTTATTTTCTTGTATTATTATTATTGCCTTGGGAACCAAACACAGGGCATTCACACTAAACCATGACCTCAGTGATTTTTTTAGACATTTTATTCTGAAACCACATCTCACTAATTCACTAACTAGCCCAGGCTGGACTCCAACTTGCTTTTCTCTTTGCTCAGCTTCCTGGAGAGATGGGTTGCAGGTGTGACCTCCACAGCTGGCTGAGCTACTTGTCTTACCAAGTGTTGAAAACTTTTAATTTAATGTGAAAAGTAAATTGAATTTCCAAACTCTCTATGTGTATACAGATGGAAGGGAAGGAAATACAGTAACAGAAAGCAGAATGTTAAAAATAAAAAAGGAGAAAAAGAAATGGAGAAGAGAGGAAAGGAGGATTAAAGGGAGGACGGAAGATGATGGAGAACTCACCAACTAGCATAGTCAGTGACTGTGTGTCGGCACTTTACTATGAAAAAATAATTCATTAAAAATAAGTGATTTGGAGCCAGGGATTCGGTTCGGTGGTTCTGGCATCTGCCTGGCAAGTGCAAGGTCCTGAGTTTGATGCCTGGTACCACATATCACAATGCTGGGCATGGTGGTGCATGCCTGTGATCTCAGTGCTTGGGAGGCAGAGGCAGTAACTCACAGTATTGCTGTGAGTTCAAGGCTATCCTGGGCCATATAATGAGTTCAGGGTCAGTCTGAACTGCAAAGCAAGATGCCATCTCAAAAGAATTTT
>PVIR01037627.1:0-15007 GCA_004026965.1 Petromus typicus | reverse complement strand
GGTGTGGAGACCCACACCCAGCAGCAACCAGTACCACATATCACAGTGCCGGGCGTGGTGGCTCACGCCTGTAATCCCAGCACTCGGGAGGCAGAGGCAGGAGGATTGTGATGTGAGTTTGAGGCTGAGCTCAGGGCCAGCCTGAACCACAAAGCGAGACCCTGTCTCAAAAAACCTAAAAAAAAAAAAAAAAAAAAAAAAATCTAGGAATCAATCTAACAAAGGAGGTGAAAAATTTCTACTCTGAAAACTATAGCACTCTCAAAAGGGAAATAGAAGAGGATATCAGAAAATGGAAAGACATCCCTTGCTCCTGGGTAGGAAGAACCAACTTCATCAAAATGACCATACTCATAAAACTGGTGTATAAATTCAAAGCAATCTCAGTTGAAATCCCAACAGCATATTTCAAAGATCTAGAAAAAAATAATTGAAAAATTCATCTGCAGCCCCAAGAGACCTAGAATAAAGAAGGTAATTCTAAGCAACAAGGACATGGTGGGGGGTATTACAATCCCCAACTTGAAACTATACTATAAATCCACTGTGATAAAAACTGCATGGTACTGGCAAAGTAACAGAAAGGAAGATCAGTGGAGTAGATTAGAGGTTCCAGAACCTACTCCAGATACACTGAGTCGCCTCATTTTGACAAAGGAGCCAAAAACCCTCAATGGAGGAAAGATAAATTCTCTTTAACAAATCGTGTTGGAAAAACTAGGTTTCAACCTGCCTAAGATTCAGGCTAGATGTATGTCTTTCACCATGCACTAAACTAAAATCAAAGTGGATTAAAAACCTAAATATTAAGACAGAAACACTAAACCTGCTGGAATATAGGTTAGGTAGAACTCTTGGAGATATTGGCTTAGGGAAAGACTTTATGAACAAAACCTCAGCAGTACGTTAACTAGCAGAAGGAATCAACAACTAGGATCTCATCTTATTAAAAAGCTTCTGCACAGCAAGAGAAACTACCAATAGAGTGAAAAGACAACCTACATTATGGGATAGAATTTTTACCAGCTGTTTCTCAGACCAACGACTACTATCTAGAGTATAGAAAGAATTTTAAAAATCAGACTGCCTATACTCAAAGATCCAGTTCGAAAGTGGGCATCGGAAATGAACAGACATTTTTCAGAGGAAGAAATAAAGCAGCAAAAAAACACATGAAGAAAGGTTCATCATCACAGGTCCTTTGAGAGCTAAATCCCTGGCCCTCAGTTATCATTCTTCTGCACATCCCATGTATTCCTGAGTTGTATAGTTTTCATTTGTTCAACTCTTTTAATTTTAATTAAAAAAATTGACTTTATAGGGGATTTAGCTCAGTGATTCCTAGCAAGTGCAAGGTCCTGAGTTTGATCCCTGGTAACCACATATCACAATGCTGGGCGTGGTGACTCATGCCCACCAGCAATCAGTACCACACACCACAGTACTAGGCGGAGCGTGGTGGCTCACGTCTGTAATTCTAGCACTGGGGAGGCAGAAGCAGGAGGATTGCTGAGTTCAAAGCTGAGTTCAGGACCAACCTGAACTATGAAGTGAGACCCTGTCTCGAAAAACTAAAAAAAAAATTGATTTTATAAATACATTATGATCACATTCAATATTGACGGTTTGTACCAGTACATGACACAACTTGAGATTCTTGTTCCTCTCCCTCCCTACAACCCTTTCAGCCTATATACATAAGCTTTATTTCCTTTTTTTAACCATAAAATTTTTTCTTTCTCTTCTTTACTTACCCCATCCCTCCCCCTTTTCTCTTTTCCTTTTGAACATTTTATTCCTATTCATAATATCTGTCATACATTTTGGATTTCATTTACACCTTCAGTTTCTCACACTAGAGAAACAATACAATATTTACACATCTGCATCCTATTTATTTCACTTAGGAGTATGTACTCACGCTATGTCCATTTGAGCAAAAACGACTCAAAGTTATCATTCTTTCTTTTTTTGAGACAGGGTCTCGCTTTGTGGTTCAGGCTGGCTCTGAGCTCAGCCTCAAACTCACATCACAGCAATCCTCCTGCCTCTGCCTCCCGAGTGCTGGGGTGACAGGCGTGAGCCACCACGCCCGGCACTGTGGTATGTGGTACTGGTTGCTGCTGGGTGTGTGTGAGTCTCCACAACCAGTATTGTATGTGGTAACCAGGGATTGAACCCGGTCCCTTGAGTTTGCAAGACAGGAGCCGGAACCACTGAGCTAAATCCTTGGCCCAAATTTATCATTCTTTATGGCAGAGTAACACCGCATTTTATAAAAAACTCATGTCTTTATCTAGTCTCCTGTTGATGGGCTATGTAGCCCAGGCAGGCCTTGAACTCACAGCAATCCTCCTGCCTCTGCCTCCCGAGTGCTGGAATTACAGATGTGAGTCATCACGCCTGCTACTGTGGTTTGTGGTACTCACTGCTGCTGGGCGTGAGTCTCCACTCCAAGTATGGTATGTAGTTACTGGGGATCGAACCCGGGCCCTTGTGCTTTCAAGGCAGGCACCAGAACCACTGAGCTAAATCCCCAGTCCAGAAACTTCTACCTGTACATAACACGTGTTAATTCTTCTTTTTTCCCCCAGTTCTCTCTTCTCCCTTTAATCCTTCTTTGCCTCTCTATTTACTAAAGTTTGTTTTCATTTTTTCCTTTGATTCTCTTTTTACCCACTTCCCTTCCCTGTCCCCCTTCCCTTGTTCCCTGTTCCCTTTCCACTTTGAACATGTCCTTCCTACTTCTCAATATCTGTCCTCTGTTAAGCTCCGTATGTACCCTTTGGGTTTCATATATATGAGGAGTGTGGTCTCAAGGTGCATCCATTTATCTAGAAATGTCTTCAGCTCATCCTTCTTTACAGCAGAGTATTAATCCACTGTATAAAGAAACCCCGTGTCTTCTTTAGCCATTCGTTGGCTGATGGGCATTTGGGCTGTATCCAAGATTTAGCTATTACAAACTGTGCCTCTGTAAACAGGGGTGTGCATATATTGCTGTGATATGATGCTTTTAATTCTTTTGGGAAGGTAGCAAGCAGAGGAACAACTGGGTCAAAGGAACCTCAAGTTTTAGTTGTGGTATGTATTCAAGATAAAAATTTATGCAATAAAAGACACATTGCCATGAATTCCTCCCAGAATCCTCCTCCTCCCTGCAAACATTTGTTCCGTTGCTTTTGCTGCTTTCTGCAGCAGCTCTGGAAGTCCTCCTCCTGTTTCTTTATGGAGTGTGATAAAAAATACAGTGACTGCTGCCACCGAGTGCCATCCAACAAAAAGACAGGCTTGTGACAACATTTTGGGAGGTCTTCATCCACCTTATTCACTAGAGTGGCACCATGTAACTTCTGGCTCTTCCCCAAAGTCAGAAGACCGGGAAAGATAAACGTTTCGAGTTGGTTTAGGATGTCAGGGCAGCCAGGATGGTGTGATAACGCCACTCACAGAAGAGGACTGGCAGGCAGGGCAGGCTGTGTGTCCTAAGGGAGGGTATATTTTAAGGGGATTAATAGCAATGTGTCTTTGGGTGAATACATTTTTTATTGTTAATAATCATGAGTATTTATTAAGCACCAGAGTATATTACAATGGCTGCTGTAGAGAAAACACAAGTATTGATAGGCTCCTTCCACTGAGCTTCCAATGTAAGGTGGAATACGTGGTGAGCTAGAAGTTACCTCACCATCTCCCTAACGTAGAAATGCCAAATATGGGTGAGGCAAAATGACCTAAACGGATGCAGCATTAAGGCTTTGAACATGAACCCCAAGGAGAGTCCACTTGCACCCATTTTCTCCAGTGACACAGGTTTGCTAAAGAAAAGGTGCACAGGAAGCAATGAATTAGTTCAGAAGGCCTTGTAAAACTTTTAAACCAGAGCAGGTCTGTCTTCCACTTAATTACTTTCCTTTTTGTCTTCCTTCTTTCCTCTTTCTATCCCTCCCTTCCTCCCCTCCTTCCTCTTCCTTCCTTCTTTCCATTTGACAGAGTCTCACTGTGCAGTTCGGACTCACTCTGTCCTGTGTAGCCCAAGTTGACTTCGAACTCACAGAGATCCTCCTGCCTCAGCCTTGTGAGTGCTGGGATGACAGGTGTGTGTCCCTATACTTGGTCCTACTGAACTCTAAACTTCTCAGCATCTTCTTCCTTCCACACGTGCGTGTTTGGCAATGCTCATCAAAGAAGAATAGACTGTATGTTTCTAGGTATGTTATCTTATTGCGTGAGGCCTGGTGACCTGAACTTCTGGGAATTATTAATTCACAGTAAAGGGAGGATTGAACAGAGGCCGCTGCAGGACCTCTGGCTACAGGCTGTGCACCACAAGAACAGCCTCCTGAATCAAGAGCACAGGCCGTGCTTGCTTTCTTTCTTTTTTTTTTTTTTTTAGGTTTTTGGAGACAGGGTCTCGCTTTGTGGTTCAGGCTGGCCCTGAGCTCAGCCTCAAACTCACATCACAATCCTCCTGCCTCTGCCTCCCGAGTGCTGGGATTACAGGCGTGAGCCACCACGCCCGGCACTGTGGTGTGTGGTACTGGTTGCTGCTGGGTGTGGGTCTCCACACCCAGTATGGTATGTGGTTACCGGGGATCGAACCCGGGTCCTTGCGCTTGCAAGACAGGGGCTGGAACCATTGAGCTAAATCCCCAGCCCTGTATGAATTGTTTTAAAATTAACCTTGATTAAGAAAAATTTGATGATTAAAAACAACAAAAAAACTGAAACAAAGCTTATGTATATAAAAGTATGGGGGCTTAAAAAATAAGAATCATACTCATAAGTGAAATAAATAGGACACAGATGTATAAATATCATATCTTTTCTCTGGTATGAGGAACTGAAGGTGTAAATGAGTTCTAGAATGTATGATATGTATTGTGAATTCATAAGAAAATATTCAAAGGGTAAAGGGGGTAGAGGTCAGTAAGGAGGGAACGAAAAAAATTTAATGGTAAAGGAAACAAAGCTTATGTATATAAGGAGTAGGGGATTATGGGGGGGGAAGGAGAATGGGAAAAATGAGAACTAAGCTGTGTCATGAACTGGTACAAATTCTCAATGTCAATTGTGATTATAACATGTATATAAATTGTGCTAATTAAACCAGTTAAAAAAAGAAGATACATCATGTACTGGTACAAGTTCTCACAGTTGAATGTGATCATAATGTATACTTAAAATGTACCAATAAACTCAATAAAGGAGAAAAATAAAATTAGCTTGAAAAGTCTAAGAAGTATTGGGTTGTTTGCAGTAATGGGGCAATCCATTCTTGGTACCCGGCTTGGGAAGCTGGGTTATGCACAGGAGACTGAGGCCAGGCTAGGATTCGAACAGGAGAGCAGCCGAGTTGTTGTGCCATGTCCTGGGCCTTGGATCCTCAAACTAATCCCATACTCTCTCTGAATGAACTTTTGTTTGTTTTACAGTGCTAGAAATCAGACCCATGGCCTATACATGCTCAGCCAGCACGGAGCTACACTCCTACCTCCAGTATGAACTTGTTACTTATGAGAAAAGGGAAATTGTTTTCAAAGAGATATAGTAGTTTGCAAGTGTCACTCATTCATATACAGGAGACATGTGAACTTACCTGGACACAGAAAATAGAATTCTGAAATAAAGAATAACCAGTAATTGCATTTAAAATTTAATTTGGCATTTTTCTGTGAATCTAAAACTGCTGTTAAAAATACAATTTATTTGGGCGGGGGATATAGCTCAGTGGTTCCGGCGCCTGTCTTGCAAGCGCAAGGGCCCGGGTTTGATCCCCGGTAACCACATACAATACTGGGTGTGGAGACTCACCCCAGCAGCAATCAGTACCACATACCACAGTGCCGGGCATGGTGGCTCACGCCTGTCATCCCAGCACTTGGGAGGCAGAGGCAGGAGGATTGCTGTGATGTGAGTTTGAGGCTGAGCTCAGGGCCAGCCTCAACCACAAAGCGAGACCCTGTCTCAAAAAAAAAAAAAAAAAAAAAAAAAAAAAAAAAGAATAATTAGATGTGTCCACACATACATACATGGATTATTACAGTAAGAGTAGAGCTACAGAACTTACCAAATGGAAGGGATCGTGAATGAGAAAACTTTTGGCCCACACACAGATGGATATGCAAAAATTCATTCTTAGGAGCCCTGTTTTAGAGGCAAATGCTCATCCAGGACTAAGGAACTCAGTCATTTTCTTTAGCATTTCAAACTTCTGGTTAAGATCTTCAAAATCAACCTCTTCAGAGTCATCAGGGTCAGTAGACCGGCTTGTGTGAGGTTTTACATCAGGCAAATCAGGCAGCACTGAGCCATGGAAACCAATCTTGGCTCATGATTCTGACTGTGGAGAAGTTTGAGGGTCGGACTAGGAAACACTGGACTAGGAAAACACTGAAGGAAGCAATCTATTCTTAGAGTCGTCATTCATAATAGTTACCTTGGATTTATAGGGCACATTACAGCTCTTGAAAATTTCTTTCAAGTACTATTCACTAGAACTTTGGGTAGTGTTCACATTTAATTTATACATTAGTTAAGAACTGATAGTACCATTCTCATTGGTTCCATAGAGTTGACCATATTCTTGGCTGTATTTTGCACACAGCTGGTTAGATGCTATTTTAATTCAGGCACCTCTGATTGCAGTTGAGGAGATAAGTATAGGTATGGATTTGGGAAAACCATAATCTAGTTCCTTTGTGGCCTGAATCAGGCTAAATCAAGCCAGTGGCAGGTCACAGTACAGCTCCAGCTTCTCTGTGGCCTGATCTACTTGGGTCCGCATTTGCTCATCCTTCCCAGAAGCCTGATGGTCAGTAGTCTCCTTTCTTGCCTTGTGGGTCTGCTCAGTTTTCTTTTTTTTCTAGTAGTATATGCAACATAACCAGTTGCAAGTAAATTTGAAGGCAGTCAGCTTTAAAGGCAGAGCTGAATGTTATTTTGCCACAAGACACAGAAGCTAACACGTGCACCACACTGAACAAGCATCAAGATGTACCACCAAAAAAGTCTTTGATTTTTACTGTCACATGTGGATGGTTTTCAAATAAGCACACACAGTTTTATACAGTGATCATTTTCAATCATTTATGGTAATTCTCTTAACTCTACAGGAACATTTTATAAATTATCTTCCATCCAAGTACTAACCGGGCCCAACCCTGCTTAGCTTCTCAGATTAGACAAGATAGGGCTTGTTCAGTGTGGTACTGCCGTAGGCAAGTTATCGGAAAACAGAAGCATTTTATTCTGCAGTATGTATGATCAAGTTTAAAAAATTTATGCATAGAAATATTTTTAAAAATTATTATTATTATTATTATTAGTTTTTTTAGATAGGGTCTCCCTTTGTAGTTCAGGCTGGTCCTGAACTCAGCCTTGAATTCACAGTGATCTTCCTGCCTCTGCCTCCCGAGTGCTGGGATTACAGGTGTGAGCCACCATGCCCAGCTTCGTTGTTATATTTTGATATACAAGGCAGGTGTGGCTTTGTTTGTTTGTTTGCAGTACTGGGGATTGAACTTAGGCCCTTGTGCTTGCAAGATAGGTACCACTTGGGCTAAATCCCTGGCCCTATACTTTTGATATACATAGTGATCACATTTATCATAGGGAATATGTACCTGTACACAGTATATCTTGATTCTTCTTAATCTCCATTCTCCTGCCTTCCTTTTAATTTTTCTTCCCCTCCTTATCTATAAAAGCTGTACTGCCATGTTTTTCCTTCTACTCTCTTCTTTTTCCTTTTTCGCTCCTTCCTTCCTTCCTCCCCTCCTCTGTTCCCCTTCCCATTTGAACACTTTCTTCCTACTTCCCAACATCTCTTTATCTATTTTGGTTCTTATTTACACTTTTGATTTCTCATATAAGAGAAACAAATGCACAGAAATATTTTCATGGAGCATCTTGAGATTTTAAACGGTAAAAAAATGTCAGCAGATTTACAAAGCACCATCATTTTCCTCTCAGCAGTCCATCTTGGCCACTGTCCCTTTCAATGATATAACACAGAAGGAGTAACTTTGTTCTTAAAACTTTGTGTAGCAAGTTCATACAGAAAGAGTGTACTTTCGAATAAAATGTTTTGTAAAATAGGATAATTTGTGAATTTAGACCAAAAACTGATATTAAAGCAACTCTTTCCAATTTAAAGGTATCGTCTATACATCCTACTTGCAGTAACAAATTCAATTAACTGTAGGATTTGAAAAGGAAAACTTCAGAGACACATCAACACATTTTTTTCTAATATGACAAAAGGAATTTATTTCAATGAGCTTTCCCAAAATGATGAAATTTTAAAACAATTTTTAATTTATAGTAAATGAATTTGACTTTATCAATCTCATCCAATGCACATATTTGTAATCAGTATTATGTGAAACAGCTAGAATTCCTGAATAAGGTGTATATTTTTCCAAGACAAGTTTGATTACATGTAAAGCGTAGGTATTAGCACAATTATAAAGGCACTAGGACTCATACATACAAATCCACTTTTTAAAGTGATACATTCCAAACTATGTAAAATTTAATTTCATGTCCTAGACAAATACTACGTGTTTGATACTACACTAAGCTTAGAAGCATAATTGTATTACAGAGTAAAAGTACTCCATTTTCTTGGTAATGTAAAGAATGTTGTATTTTTAGATACTTGGTATGTTTCAAACAAAATTTAAAAATATGTACTATTAGCTAGCTCTCACTACTGTGTTCAGTAATCATAAAGAAAGAAGCTCACAAAGTGAATATAGTAAAAAACTAGGCATAATACTTATTGCATCTAACAAAAAATAAAATCAAGTAGTTCTTAATACTATATTTCTTAGTGATATGTATAATCACTTTATAACTTCTAGTTTGATAAATGTATGACTGTGTATGATTTTTTCCCTCTCTATCTTCCTTAATAGCATTAAGCAATAATTTTCTTTTGAATAGAAAGTAAAATAATATTGACACTTTAAAAAATAGGAGTCAAGTAAAAGCTGACTCTTTTAGTTTTGAAAAGTTATATTTAAGTTTTTGGGACTATTTTCTTTTCTTGGAGAGAAATAGGAGGTAAAGAAAACCATTCATCACTCTCAACTTCTTTGAGATGCCATTTTAATAAGGTTGGCTCCAGGCAAGGGATGTTCTTACCTTTGCATAGAAGAGGAAAATAAAGAAGTTGGGTCCTTCTTGAGGTCCAGCTAATTTCTTCAATATTTTCTTCAGCTCCACCGGACATTTCTCATAGAACTTCTTACAGATGGGCTTCATGTCAAACTCCATAAATTTATTCTGGAGTGTCAGTGTGGTGTGGTAGGTGAAGCAGGCAAAGATTTTTTTTTTTAGGTTTTTTGAGACAGGGTCTCGCTTTTGCGGTTCAGGCTGGCCCTGAGCTCAGCCTCCAACTCACATCACAGCAATCCTCCTGCCTCTGCCTCCCGAGTGCTGCGATTACAGGCGTGAGCCACCACGCCCGGCACTGTGGTATGTGGTACTGGTTGCGGGTCTCCACACCCAGTATTGTTATGTGGTTACCGGGGAATCGAACCCGGGCCCTTGCGCTTGCAAGACAGGCGCCGGAACCACTGAGCTAACTCCCCGGCCCAAAGATTTTTAAAAGCTTAAGCTTTCACTGTAGTTTTTGGTCACCTTGTATGTGTGTATATACCTTTTTAAAAATTGAAATCTTTATTGGTACATTACATATACACATCATGATCACACTCAACAATGAGTGAGGATTTGTACCAGTATAAGACACAACTTAATTCTCATTTTTTCCCATTCCCCTATGCACCCTACAACCTCCACCGCCTGTATACATAAGTCAGTTTCCTTTCTTTTTAAAATTATAATCTAATTATTTTTCCCCTCATTATTTACCCCTTCACCCCATTTTCTTTTGAATATTTTCTGTTTTTCAATATATAACATACATTCTATAACTCATTTACACCTTCATTTTCTCATACCAGTGAAAAGATACAATATTTACACATCTGTGACCTATTTATTTCACTTATGAAGATGTCCTGAAGGTACATCCATTTGAGTATAAATGATTCAATCTTATCATTTTTATGGCAGAGTAATATTCCATTCTGTAAAAGAACCACAACTTTTTTTTTTTTTAAAGAACCACAACTTATTTATCCAGTCTCCAGTTGATGAACATTTTGGTTGTTTTTAAGATTTAGGTATCACAAACTGAGCTGCTATGCACGTATGTCTCAGTGATATGAATCTTTTAATTCTTTTTTTTTTTTTGAGACAGGGTCTCACTTTGTGGTTCAGGCTGGTCCTGAGCCTCAAACTCACATCACAGCAATCCTCCTGCCTCTGCCTCCTGAATGCTGGGATTACAGGCGTGAGCCACCACGCCCGGCACTGTGGTATGTGGTACTGATTGCTGCTGGGCATGAGTCTCCACGCCCAGTATGGTATGTGGTTACCGGGGATCAAACCCAGGTCCTTGTGCTTGCAAGACAGGTGCCGGAACCACTGAGCTAACTCCCCAGCCCTGAATCTTTTAATTCTTTTGTGTATATTCCTAGCAGAGGGATAGCCGAATCAATCTCTAATCCTAGTTTTTTGAGGAATCTTCACACTGATGTCTACAGAGGTTGTATGAGTCTACACTTCCACCAACAGTGGAGAAGGGTTCCTTCTTCTCCACAGCCTCGCCAACATTTGTTGCTGGCTAATATAGCAGCCATTCTTTGTGGACTGAGATGAAATCTTAGTGTTGTTTTCATCTGCATCTCTCGAATGACTTGTGATGTTGAACATTTCTTCATATACTTTTTAGTTGCTTTTATGTCTTCCTCTGAAAAGTGTATATATACTCTTTTTAAATAAAAATTCATGAAATTGTTTATAGTAGTCAAATAATAGAAAAGTCATGAACACTCAAAATCTCCACTATAGCAGACCTTTAATCCACTGACCTTGACCTCTTCTCTTATCCTTTTTTTTTCTTTTCTTGTGGTACTGGGAATCAAACTCACAGCCTTGTCTTTGCTAGGCAGGTGCTACAACACTGAGCTATACCCCAGCGCTTGTTATCTTTTTTGATCTTTTCCTTTCACCTGGAGGAAGATGAGACCCCCTCCCCATGTTTCTCATTGGTCCTTCAGGTCATTTCTTTAGAGGTATCCTCAGGGACCACAGTTTAATGTAGCTGGAAGAAGAAATGTGCAACAATGAAGCCATATATGGATTTTTTGAGAAAATGGATTGTTCATTAAATGTTATGACATCTGCCTAACCTTTTGGAGGGTGAAAATTAGATCAGTGTCATTTTCCACCTCACAATTGCTAAAATTTTAAAGCTTAAAGCTATCATGAAATGTTAATGTGTGCTAAAAGTACACTTTATCACTGTGCTACACCCTCAGCTTCTGAAACAACTTCTATATAGAAAAGGAGCATAAGCAAAAATAAAATAAAGCAATGGTTGGAGTTAAATTGGTGCAACCTTTTGGAGGGTATCAGAAAAGCTAACTTGCTGGGTATCGCCAGATCCTGCCTGCATCAAAGCAGAACTTGAGTCAGAGGGTGAGGATGAAGTAAAACTATAAGAGAGACAAAGATGGGATCGAGAGGACCTCAGCACAATGAAGGCTGAAGGCACTGAGTTTATTGTCAATGCCCTTTTTATACAAACAATCATAACAAGGAATATCCCTTGCCATGACCTTCATTTGTTCACACTTGTTTCCACTCACCACCCACATCTTGGTCCCAATTACCTCTCATTATGGGTAAACACCTGCACAGATCTTGTTGATGGAGGTTATTCTTGTTATTGGTCAACCAAGTCAAAAACACCCCATTAGCAGAAATTTTTTTTTTTTTTTTTTTTAGGTTTTTTGAGACAGGGTCTCGCTTTTGCGGTTCAGGCTGGCCCTGAGCTCAGCCTCAAACTCACATCACAGCAATCCTCCTGCCTCTGCCTCCCGAGTGCTGGGATGACAGGTGTAAGCCATCATGCCCGGCACTGTGCTATGTGGTACTGATTGCTGCTGGGGTGAGTCTCCATGCCCAGTATGGTATATGGTTACCGGGGATCGAACCCGGGTCCTTGAGCTTGCAAGACAGGCGCCGGAACCACTGAGCTAAATCCCCAGCCCAAGCAGAAAAATATTTTGAACTGACACCCCACTGCCAACCATCTGGAACAGTTTCTGTTTTTCTCATGTTTTCTCATGACCTTGAAACGCCACAAGCTCAGTCTCCCTCCACATTCCTTTCTCAAGGAAATGTAAAGAGAAACTAAACCCGTGACCCCTCCTGAAGGGAGGGGAAAGGGTCAGTGTAAAGTTTAGGGCAGTTTTCCTGGTGCCAGCATGTCTGTGGCAAACACCCAGGGCAGCTCCCCTCAGAGCAGATCCTCGGTCTAATTCGGGGCAGCACCATTAGTGCAGACCCCCGACTCAGGAATCCCACCAGGCCCAGGGCTGCAAAAGATAACAAGACCCTGGTACAAAGGCCTTACACTGAACTGCTTCCCACAGGGCATGGTGGTGCACATCTATAATCTGAGTTACTCGGCAGACTGAGGCCAGAGAATTGGAAGTTCAAAATCAGCCTCGGTAATCCAATCAAACCTTATCTCAAAATGAAAATTTAAAAAGAGCAAGGATGTAACTTAATGGTAGAGTCTTTGGTTTGAGTGTAAAAGGCCCTGAGTTTAATTCCCAGTACTACACACACACATACACACACACACACACACACACACAGGCAAAAAAGTTTATTCTTTGATCCAATAATTCTATTTCTAAAAATCTGTTATATATAATGCATGACAAAAATGTACTAGGATATTTGTTTCAGCATTGTTTATAACACTGAAAAATTAGAACATTTAGCTCAGTGGTTCTGAAGTCTGGCAAGCACAAGGTCCCAAGTTCAATACCCAGTAAGCACGTACAACAATGCCGGGCATGGAGACTCACACCCACTAGCAATCAGTACCACATACCACAGTGCCAGATGTGGTGGCTCACGCTTGGAATTCCAGCACTCAGGAGCAGAAGCAGGAGGATTGCTGTTGAGTTCGAGGCTGGCCTGGGCTACATAACAAATTTGGGGCCAGCTTGAACTACATAGTGAGAACCTGTCTCAAGGAAAATATTAGAAGGAACTTGACTTATATCTAACAGACCTTTAAAAATAACTGTATAATGTAAATTCTGTGGAGCACTATATAGATACTAAAATAATGGTACAGGCTTCCCTATGTGAGATGAGAGGGACATATCACCACATAGCCTGATTCTGGGTTGGTTTTGGGAGTGGCCTCTGGAAAGGACTGATCCCGAAGCCCTTTTTTCTTGTCCCTTCCTCTCCTTAATATGTCCCAGAAGTCCTGCTCAAGTTTCTTACCCACAAGAGACTAATTTGTCTCCTTTCTACCAAAATATACCTTGATGGCTTATTAGCAAGGGGCTAATCCCTTAGCACAAAAATATGCATTTTTCTCCAGAGAAGGCCAAGTCTTCAGACCATAGCATAAAGTTAAATAAAAAATAAAACTGTGTTTCCATTCAATGATAGTCAAAAGTTTTTATTTCACGTGAAAAAGTTTTTGTAGAAAACTATAAAAGAAATCTACCTTGACTTAAGCCAAAGGAGAATATCTGGATCTATGTAACAAAACAGTTGAAGCATACTTAGTTCTCAGCTTCAGGTATGGCTGCTTCTGGTCCTCTGAGATGCACTTCCCAGCTGTAGCTCTTCCTCTGTCAAGTGCTTGGGTCACTAGCTTAGATAGTGTCAACATGGCGAGGGAAATGTAGTGCTCCAATTGGCAAGGTCTGAGCCTCATCCCATGCCTGAAGTCAGTACTCCAAGGTCCACGGGGCACCAGCCAATGTCAAGACAGTCGTGCAGCGGTGTGGATGAACAGATCCTCGACTCCTCATTTTTCTCTATCAGCCCCCAACAGTCCATCTGGCATTTTCTCATACTGCTGTGTGATGCTTCATGAAGACACTGTGCATTGATCTAGGGAATCTATTCCTAGTTGGTCCACATATGCAACCTGGAGATGTCTTGCATCATGGTGGAAGCCAAGCATGGTGGTTTGTGCCTGTAGTCCCAGCTATTTGGGAGGATAAGGCAGCAGAACTGCTGTGCACACTTGTAATCCTAGCTTTCCTGGAGGCTGAGACAGGAGGATAGCAAATTTGAGGCCAGTCTGGGCAACTTAGTAAGTGATTGAGACCCTGTCTCAATGAAAACAAAAAATATAAAAGGGCTGATGATGGGGTGTTTTTGACTTGGTTGACCAATAACAAAGCTCCTGGGTTCATGGCTCAGTAAATTCTCTCTGAAAAATATCCCGAAATGTTGATTCTAGTTCATGTTGAAGGACAAGGACAAAACTTATTTATCTTTTCTTCCATTTCCTGAATTGTTTTCTTTTTTTTGGGGGGGGGGGACAGGGTCTCGCTTTGTAGTTCAGGCTGGTCCTGAGCTCAGTCTCAAACTCACATCACAGCAATCCTCCTGCCTCTGCCTCCTGAGTGCTGGGATGACAGGCGTGAGCCACCACACCCGGTTGAAAGACAAGGACAAAACTTAGTTATCTTTTCTTCCATTTCCTGAACTGTTTTCTTTTCTTTTTTTTTTTAGGTTTTTTTTTTTTTTTTTTTTTTTTGGAGACAGGGTCTCGCTTGGTAGTTTAGGCTGGCCCTGAGCTCAGCCTCCAACTCACATCACAGCAATCCTCCTGCCTCTGCCTCCCGAGTGCTGGGATTACAGGCGTGAGCCACCATGCCCGGCACTGTGGTATGTGGTGCTGGTTGTTGTTGGGGTGAGTCTCCACATCCAGTATTGTATGTGGTTACCGGGAAATCGAACCTGGGCCCTTGCAGTTGGAAGACAGGCACCGGAACCACTGAGCTAACTCCCCCGCCCCATCTTTTCTTTTTTTTTTTGAGACAGGGTCTCGCTTTGTAGTTCAGGCTGGCCCTGAGCTCAGCCTCAAACTCACATCACA
>PVIR01037626.1:0-15033 GCA_004026965.1 Petromus typicus | reverse complement strand
CATGCCAAGTTTGGCTGAATGCTGGAGTTCATCTTTCAAAGAAATAATGAAATCCATTTGGAACAATTATGGTCTACTTTGTCCTACAGCAGAGATATCAACAGCCTTCCAAGGTGTTTGACCTTGAGATATTAATTCTAAAACTTGCTCAGTATTCTGCAAATGTGTCGTGTATATCTGAAAACTGAATTATAACAACTTGCAATTTTTAGACTCTCTGAATCACCCCCCCCAAAAAGATTAAGGTTTTGGTTTAGTCTGTCATCAAAATGTCCCAACTCTGAGCCGGGGATTTAGCTCAGTGGTTCTGGTGCCTGCCTGGTAAGTGCAAGGGCCCAGGTTCAGTCCCTGGTAACCACGTACAGCAGTGCTGGGCATAGAGACTCATACCCACCAGCAGTCAGTACCACATACCACAGTACCAGATGTGGTGGCTCATGCCTAGAATCCCAGCACTCGGGAGGTGGAGGCAGGAGGATTGCTGTGAGTTCAAGGCTGAGCTCAGGGCCAGCCTGAACTACAAAAGCAAGACCTTGCCTCAAAAAAAAAAAAAAAAAAGTCCCAACTCCAATATAGAAATTATTATAAACTAATGCAGGAAACTTTTTAAAAAGTTAGTATTCCAGTAAATAATAATTGTATATAATCTAGGACATAGCTTATGAGTAGGTCAACTGTGTTGCTGCACTGTGCTAACAATCAAGGTTATAGGCAACCAGGAGAAAGAAAGACAAAAGCTTAGCAATTCAATGTAGTAAACATTAATCAGGCACTTCTTTTGGGCAAGACTCCTAGGTCTTCACTAGAGAGTGGAAAGGAAAATAATATACAACTGCTCTCTGCAAGGAATGAAAAACACAGCCCAGCAAGTTGCAAAATATGCATGCAAATATGTTATGCCAGACCTCCTACAAATGCTACTAAATTTAGAGAAGAGGGAGGGTCTAACTGAGAGGGTCCTAAATGCATATCACATGTGCTGACATCTGAGAGGAAACTTGAGTTACAATTTTATCAGATTGAAGAGACTCTGGAGCATGCTAAGAAGAATAGATCCAAAAGCCATTTGGTGCTGGTTTGGCTGAAGGGTCAGAGACAGACTCAGGTAGACCAAGAGCAGAAGGGCCAAAAGCCGAGAACTTCTCCTGATGGCCATTAGCAGACTCCAAACCAGTTTCTCTTCCAATCTTAGGGGAGCTGGATTGTCCTGGGAGTGATGTGCCCTCCCTCGTACTGAGGATCCCCCAAAGAGGACAGGAAGTGAAGGACAAAAGGAGCACTGTGGGCATGGCCATGCTCTGCATCAACTAGTTGGCACAAGAGGAAATTTGGCAGCTTCCTGAGGGCTGAGGGAAAGGGAGGCCATTTGAAGGCACTGAAATTGGAAGTGTACACTCAAATCCTCCATTTAGAAAGGCTGCTCTGACATGCAGGTGGCATTGAAGGTCCACACAGTTAGACAAGGAGTGCAAGCAGTCCAGTTTCTTCACCTACCTATGACTTTGGGGCCTTAGCGAGTCCAGAGCCCCAGACAAGCTCATCTTAGCCACCCTACAGCTTTGCTGAAACCTTTCTATTTCCAGTCCCTCTTGACTTTGTCTCCACTCAAGTACTAAATATGAATGAAGACTAAGTACTGAAAATTCTGTTGAGAATATTCACAATTATATAGCTAAAGATATAAAGGGAGACAAATGAGAAGGAGATCAAGAGATGAAGGGAAACAGCAGGGGGTCGCGTAAAGCACTGAGATGTACTAGGTACATGTACCAACTCCCCACAAGAAATGTAATCATGTACCGCAAATATGTACAAATCAAAATAAAAATTCTAAAAAAGAAAAAAGAGATAGTGAAAGGATGTGTTGCTTGACATATAACAATAACAAAATGCTACAGAATGACCTTGCTTTTTTTTAAACTATATTTATATTGTAGAAGCAGACAACATCTGGAATAAGTGGGCATTACATTCTCTGTTATGCAATATCTAAAATCAACATACCAAATCTCTCAGTTTTAAAACGTTAAAGCTGGTAGAAACGTTTGTGCATTCCAACATGAAAGGAACCACTAACACATCTGTATATTCTTTCATGTAAATAATTTGAAAATTTAATTTTGTTCCACGTAAACTTGCTCAGCTATAAAGAAACAAACAAGCCATCCCGGAGGTCAGATCAAATGCAAAATTTATTGATGTAAATAATATCAAATGTTGAACAAAATTAAGATTTTAAAACATCTTTATTCAAATATAAATTATGCATCATACAAGTAATTGACAAAATGTGCAATTCAGTGGTTGTAATATATGGAGTCCTGCAGCTGTTGCCACCATGTAATTTTAGAACATTACCTTCACCCTAGAAGAAACTCCATGTTCTCTAGCACTCACTCTCCAACCCCTAAATCCCATGGCCAGCTACCCTTGACAATCAATAACCTAATTTCTGCCACTATAGGTTTGCTTATTCTGGGCATTTCACCTAAATGGAATCATAGAACATGTAGTCTTACAGTATTCTTTTTAATTTTAATACTAGTAGCTATATATTCACACCCAACTACATTCCCAGTCCCTTTTTATTTTTGTATCTGTTTATCAATTTGTTCCTTTTTTTTTTTTTTTTTTTGATGCAGTATCTTGCCATGTAACTCAAGCTGGTCTTTAACTTACTACCTTGCATTGACCTGCCTCAGCCTCCTGAGTGCTGGGATTATAGACATGCACCACTCCAACAGGCTTATTTATTATTTTGAGACAAGGTCTCACTAGGTTGACCAGGCTGGACTCAAGACTTTCACTCTTCCAGCCTCAGTCTCCCAGCATGCTGGGATTATAGGCATAGGCCACCACACCCAGTTTAAATGGTTTATAAAGTCAATTGAAATTGTTATTCCTAATGAGAAGCAAAGAGAAAAAAGCTGCTATTTTTCCTACAGGGCTACACTTCAGATCTTCTTTGATACTTAGTTGGGACTTCCTCTAATTTATCAATATAATCTATGAATAGAACAGGTCCAAATTGTCTCACACATCCCACTGAGCATGTTAAAACCTCATTTGCCCTTTGTCAATTCGACAACCATGCACTACTAGACACATTCTTAAGTGTATATGTTGTACGGGTTGGTTTATCTTTTTTTTAAAAAAAATTCAAATATTTATTGGTACATTATGTATACATATCATCGTCACATTCAACATTGAGTTTGTGCCAGAATATGACATGACTTGATTCTCATTTTTCCCACTTCCCCATTCACCCTACAACCCCCACCCCTACATACATAAGCTTTATTTCCTTTCTTTATTATTATCATATTCTTTTTGCCCTCAATATTTACCCCTACACCCTCTTTCAAGTATTTTCTATTTCACAATATCTACTACATATACTAGAATTCATTTATATCTTCATTTTCTCACACTAGAGAATGGTTACAATATTTACAGATCTGTGACCTATTTATTTCACTTATGAGGATGTCCTGAAGGTACATCCATTTGAGTATGGATGACTCAAATCTTATCATTTTTAATGGCAGAATAATATTCTACTCTATAAAAGAACCACATCTTCTTTATCCAGTCTCCAGTTGATGGACATTTTGGTTGTTTCCAAGAGGAATGGCTGAGTTATCTTCTTCTCTTGATTCAAAGTATTTTCACACAGACACACAGACACACACATGCATATACATACATGTTCACACACACACAAATTTAAATGTCATGGTTTTCTACTTATACTGACCCTGTAAAAAGGAGTTTAGGAATTCCTGTAAGGAATTTTTCACAGTGTCATTTCAAAGGTGTTTTGTGTTTTTTATTAGATAAATTTTGCTTATTTTAAAATTTTTTAGTTTTTAGTACATGTTTTCAGTACATAATGATTATAATCCCTGTAAGGAGCTGGTCCATGTATGTAAAACATCTTAATTCTTTTTCATCCGCTTCATCTCTTTCCCTTCCCCCTGTCTCCATCTATTGGCCCCCTTACTATTTGCAATAGACACAAATTAAAAAGCTTCCTTGTATTTCCTTTGTTGGGCAGAAAGAAGCTTTTTACTTTGTGTCTTTTGCAAAAAGACAAGCTCCTTGTGTTCTAGTATCCTCTTTTAGGTTTTTAATGAATTTATATTTAGGTTTCTCATATAAGAAACCATGCATATTTAAACTGTGTGTCTGGTTTATTTCACTTCATAATGTTGTCTCAAGGTGCACCCATTTTTCTATAAATGACTCAGATTCTTCCTCATTTATAGAAAAGTCATACTCCACTGTGTATAAATATCACATTTTTTTGAATCCATTCATCTCTTCATTGACATACAGCTGCTTCTACAATTCAGTTATTGTGAATTGCGCTGCTGTAAACCTGGGTATGCATGTGTCACTGTAATAGGATGCCCTTAACTACTTCAGGAAGATATCTAGAAGGGGAAACACTGGTTTGAATGGAATTTCTACTTTTCTTTCTTTGAATAATCTCCATACTGATTTTCACAGTGGTTATACCTGCTCATATTCCCACCAATAGTGCAGAAGGGTTCCTTTTACTGCAAAGCCTCTCCAGCACTTGGCATTATTTGGCTTCTTTGCGGTAGCCATTCTTTCTGGGGTAAGATGACATCTTTGTGTTGTTTTAACTTGCATGTCTGTACTGGCCAGTGATGTTGAACAGTTTTTCGTGTATTTATTGGCCATTTATACTTTTTCTTCTGAGAAGGTTTTTATTTGAGGAAGTTAATTATTTGAGTCATATATATATATATTCTAGATATTAGTGTGTTGTCTGAAGAGTAGCTGGCAAAAATGTATTGCCACATGAGAGGTGGTCTTTTTACTTTGCTGGCTATCTCCTTTTCTGGGCAGAAAGAATCTTTTTAATTTGGCATGATTCCATATGTTGATTCCTTATGTGATGTCTTGAGTATTTTGGGATTTTGTTTACAGAGTCCTTGTTTTATTGGTTCTATCTTTCAGGGGATTATGTATTTAATCTATTTTGCTTTTAGTTTAGTGCATGGTAAAAGATATGTGTCTACATGTGTAGAGCCGATATTTTCAATATCATTTATTAAAGAGTCTATCTTTGTTCTCACATATGTTTTTGGCTCCCTTATCAAAGAACAGATGACAAACTGTGCCTGGGCTCGTTTCTGAATGGTCTGTTCCATTGATCTTCTGTCTGTTTTTGTGGCAACATCAGGCTTTTTTGCTATTATTATTACTATAGTTTGAAATATATTTTGAAATCCAGGATTGTTATGATTTCTGCTTTACTCTTATGTGCCCAGCATTGCTTTGCCTATTCTGCATCTCTTCTGACTCCATATGAATTTCGGGAACGTTTTCTCTAATTCTGTGAGGAATGCTGTTGTTATTTTCACTGATATTTCATTGAATCTATTTATCAGTTTTGGAAGTGTGGCAATTTTTATAATATTGGTTTTATCTACCCAGGAAAGAGAGATACCTTTCCATTTTCTCATGTTTTCCTGACTTTTTTTTTAGAACACTGCAGGTTTTTTTTAGAGTTCTTTCACTATCTTTGTTAGATTAACTTCTCTTGAAGCTATCGTGAATGATACTATTTTCCTAATTTTTCTCCACAGTGGGATCCTTATTGGTATACAAGCACACTTAATTTTGTGTGTTGGTTTTCTATTCTGCTACCATGCTGAAAGGAGTCTTTTGGTGAAATGTTTTTGTTCTTTTATGAAAGGTAGGTGATAAAGGAGTTTAACTCCTTCCTTTCCTATATATATCATTTTTACTTTTTTTCCTTGCCTGATTTTATAGCTAAAGTTTTGAATACTACATTGTACAAGCATGGTGGTAGTGGTACCCTTGTTTTATTCCTGATTTTAGAGGGGAAGCTTTCAGTTTTTCTGATGTACTATAATGTTAACAGTAGACTGGTCTAAATTGCTCTTACCAGATTGAGATAAAGTCCTTATATACTCACTTTCTTTAAGATTTTTTTTTTTAAATCAGGAATGGATGCTGGATTTTTTTCAAAGAGTTTTTCTTCATCTAGTGAGGTGATCATACCATTTTTGTCTTTCCTTCTGTTTACATGAAATATTACATTTATTGATTTGCAGATGTTGAACCATCCTTATCTCTGGGATGAAGCCTACTTGGTCATAATATATGATTTTTCAATGATCTATTGCTTTCAATTTGCAGTATCTTGTTTATTTGCATAATGTTTATTTAAGAGATAGACCTCCAGTTTTCTTTTCCATTTCAGTCTTTGTCTGGTCTTAGAATCAAGGCTATCCTAGCTTCCAGGAATGAGTCTTTCCCTTTTGTTAAAGACGTTGAAGAATAGTGACATTAAGTCTTCGCTCAAGCTCTTGTAGAATTCAGGAGTGAATTCACTGGGTCCAGACTTTTCTTAGTTGGTAGGTTTTTCATTCGTGCCTCAATTTTATTGCATGTTATTGGATTATCCAGGGTTTTTTTTATGTCTTCTTGGTTCAGTTTTGATAATTCATGTGTGTGTGTGTGTGTGTGTGTGTGTGTGTGTGTGTGTGTGTGTGTGTATCTACTCATTTCTTGTAAGTTCCAACTTCTGGGTATACACATTTCTTAAGTAGTTACTTGTAATTTTCTGAATTCTGTCAGTGTCCACTGTGCCTTTATTTCTAAATGCATTGATATGGGTTTTTTCTTTTTTTCTTTTTTTTTTTTTTTGGTAAGATTGGCTAAGGTTTTATATGCTTTGTTTATTCTTTTTAAGAGTCAGCACTTTAATTCAATGATCCTTTCTAATTTTTTTATCTCAATTTCATTAATTAATTTCCTCTGATCTTCATAGTTTCCTTCCTTGTACTGGATTTGGATTTGGATTCTTCTTATTTTTGTAGGACCTTGAGAGCACCATTAGGTTATTTATTTGGGCTCACTCTGTTTTTCTGATGTGAGCCTTCTCAGCTACTTCCCTCTACGGCCACTTCCATTATGTCCTCTAAGAACTTTTTTTCTTAATTGTGAAATTAGGTACATTTTACATACATATCATGATCACACTCAATACTGACAATTTGTACTAGTATGTGACATGACTTGATTCTCATTTTTTCCCATTCATCTACCCACCTTGTAATCCCACACCCTCTATATGCATAAGCTTTGTTTTCTTTTTTTATCATGACAAGTTTTTCTTTCCCCTCATTACTTACCCCTACTCCATTTCTCTTTATCTATTTTATAATATCTAATAGACATTCTAGAACTCATTTACATTTTCAGTAAATGTGAGACACATTCTCAAATCGGAGAAAAAAATACAATATTTACACATCTGTGACCTGTTTATTTCACTTGAGTATGTCCTGAAGGTACTGATTTGCTTGGGCTGGGGATATAGAGTATTGGTGCTGCTGCCTACCTGGCAAGTTCTATTCAAAAGACAAAAACAAGAACAAAAACAAAAACTGATTTGTTTTATTGACATTATTGTTTTTTCTAGGAATTATCTAATTTCTTCCTTGATTTCTTCTGTAACTCATTAATTTTTCAAGAGTGCATTGTTTAATCTATATGTATTTGCCTGATCTATTGTTTCTTTTCCTATTGATTTCTAATTTCATTGCACTATGATCTGTCTGATAATATGCATGGGATTATTTCATTTAATTTTTTACTCATTTAGCCATGCTTTATGGCTAGTATGTGGTCTCTTTTGTATATAGTTCTGTGTGGTGCTCAGAAAAATGAACAATCTGTTTTAGGTGAGACACTGCAGATATCTATTAAGTCCTTTTTTCCCCAAGGTTTGCTTTCAACTTGATATTTCTTTTATTTATTTTTTTTTGTCTAGTTGATCTATTTATTTGTGATAGTAAGATATTAACATCATCTACCACGATAGTGTTCAGGTTTGTCAGATCTTTTATATCCAGTGGTGCTTGTTTTGTGAAATTGGGTGTGCCAGTGTTTAGTGCATATATATTCATAGTTTTCATCTTTTCCTATTGGATTGTTCCCTTATGCAGTGACTTTGTCTTTTTGGATCATTTTTGGCTTGAAGTCCATTTTTAAAAAAAATAGTACAGCCACTCCTGCTTGTTTTGGGGCTCAGATTGCATGTAACATTGTTTTCCTACCTTTAATTTTTAGTCTATAAATTTTTCTTTAAATTAAATATATTTCTTACATATAGTATACCATTGGGTTTTATTTCTTTTTTTCTTTCTTCTTTTTTTTTTTTTTTTGAGACAGGGTCTCGCTTTATAGTTCAGGCTGGCCCTGAGCTCAACCTCAAATTTACATCACAGCAATCCTCCTGTCTCTGCCTCCTGAGTGAAAGGTACTGACTTATTCTTGTCATTGCATTATTTTTCTGTTACTTATTTCTTTTTTTTCCTCCCCTTTTACTTAGTTCTTCACCTACTTGGTGTATTCATTCTACTAGACTTTTTGGCATTGTTGGCTTCGTTGTCTTTTTCTAGGCTGTCCTTGAAAATTTTTTTGAAGTAATGCTTTGGGGTCATGAATTTCTTAAGGTCTTCTTTGTCATGAAAATACCTATTTCTTCATCAATTTTGAAAGAGTTTTGCAGGATATATTAGTCTAAGTTGAAAGATGTTTTCTTTTAGAGCTTGAAACACTACTTCAAGTTCTCATAGCCTTTAAGGTTTGCGCTGAGCAAGCTGCTAAAATGCTGATCAGCTTACTGATTCATTGCTTTTATCCAACAGCTTTCAAACTTCTGTCCTCATGTTGGCCTTTTGCAATTCTGACTATGTGTGCCATGGTGTTCTTTTCTGATTATTGCTACAATATTTAGGGGTTCTATATGTCTTCCTTCTCTGTATGTTAAAATATTTCCCCATACTCAGAAAGTTTTCTGCTATTGTCGCCAAAGCAGTTTTTAAATGCTATTTATGCAGTTTTCTAATTTTTCACTAATTCTAATTAATCTTAGGTTAGTCTTCTTTGAATTATCTCTCAGCTTTTAGATCCATTTCCATGTTCTCTCCTTGCTTTTAAAGTGTCTTCAGAGTGTATGGTCACTTGCATCAGCCTTTTCTTCTACTTCTGATACTCTATCCTCAATCACTTTTGCTACCCATACCTTCAATATAATTTTTATATCCTGGATTGGTATTTGGAACATTTTTGTGGTTTCTTATTCTTTGCTAAACTGATCATTCACATTTTGGATCATATTGTTTAACTCAGCTAGCTTATGTAAATTCACGCATCATATGGTTTATTATGTCCAGTGTCTGTTTAGTTATATTATCTCTGAGCTCTCTGAGAACCTTACCAGTCTCCTTTATCAATTGTTTGGCTTTTGATTTTCTCCCCATTGATGTCCCATGGATTAGCATTGCAGGAATTGGTAGTCTCTGAAAACATTTATCTTGTTTTCTTGTGTTTCTATAGTTTTGGGGGGGGGTGTGCACGCGTTTGGACCCACATGTGTGCACATGTACTGAGGATTATGGGTCAATTATAGAAGAAAGACATCATTACGAATATGGCGCTCTCTTTAGTTCGGGTCTGCTTTCCAGTGATAGTCTCTGTATGGCTAACTATAAGCCATTATGTCCATCCCAATATCTGACCAAGAGGGGAGAGTGCACTGTAATTGTCTCTGCACCCAGTTCCCTGTACATAAACTACAGTATTGTTATTAACAAATAGACAAACCAGATATTAGCATATAGTAAAAACCAATTGATAGCAACAACTATGACACACTGCCAATAATATAAAGCCAACAACAATAATAGAATCAAAGACTGACTATTAAAATTTCATAAGAAGTAAAAAAAGCTAGTTCTGTATCAGACACAAAGACAAACCAAATATTAACATACACTAATATCTACTAAATTCAACAAATATGCTACAATTAACAAGAAGAAAGAATTCAACAATAATAACATAGAGTTAACTAAATATGTAAAGCTTAATAACAATACTGGTGAAGAAGGAGAAGGCAGAAAGGGAAAAATGAAACAAACAAAAGGAAGATGAGAAGGTCAGAAAAGTGAGAGAAAGGATCCTATTAAGGAGTAGAAAGAAATTAATAGAATTTGATAAAAGTAATAGAAAGTAGGAAAAAACAGAGGAAAACAGAGAACAAAAGGAAATCCCTAACTTCATTTAAAAAACTAATGAATAAAAAGAGAAATGAGTCCCCAAACATCCCTCCATATTTTTGTATAAAGTGTTTCTGTCTGGGACCTGCATCATGGAGTCCAGCAGGTACGGAAAGGATAGTGAGTCACTCCTGCTGAGTCCTACTTTGTTTTCATACTCATGTTTTTGTGTGTGGTGCAGAATTTTGACTCACCTTTCCTATGGGGCAGACTTTGTAAACTGTGCCCACTGCAAAGCTATATTCATTCCAGATTCTCCCAGTTTCTGTGTCCCTGTGTGTGCCCCAAGTCACAGCTATCTCTGGCTAGCTTATAGCAGGGCTTACAAGGTCCCCCCCCCACACACACACACATATACACCAGTGGCCTCTCTGTCCATACACCTAAGACTGTGGCCTCTGTTTTAAGCTCTAGTCACCCCAGGTCTCCCTCCTCCTCCCTGCACCACGGTTGCTGTTGTTACTTAAAAGAAATATCTACTCTGCTTGAATTCTGGGAACAGCTGAGAACCCTCAGTTCCCCATGCCAATTTCTCATGTCTCCAATCCTCTTTACCCCATTTAACAGCTGTCCCAAGCAACCCTTCAGGCCTTCCCCCACATAACCTAAATTAGCCAATTGGAATAAATTGTGAACCCCTGCACTAGCCAATAGAGAGAAGGTGAGTTGCTTCTCATGTGTTAGGTTATAAAGGGAGCCTATGCCATGTCTCTGCACATTCTCCACCTCCTCATTGATAGAATGTGCTTGCATCCTTCTACAGAAGTAAACTGGAAAGATTTCTTGGAGTTTGGCTGCTTTCATTCTGCATGAACAAATTCAGTCTGGGGCCTACTGCCAACACACTGAAAATGCTTTGGAGTCAGTTGAATCCAAATTCTCATGGCACTAAATAGGCAAATGAAATGATAGATTGACAGCAGTATGGATTGTAATAGACCAGGCATAATTGAGGCTGGAATATGTTCTCTCTTGTTTATATGACTCTCTCCCATTGTGCAGAGAGAAGAAATATGAAGAAACATTTGTCAGACCAGGGATTTAGCCTAGTGGTTAAAGACAGAAAGGGAAAATTGAAACAAATAAAAGGAAGATGAGAATTTCTGCCTTTGCAAGTGCAAGGGCCCAGGTTTGATCCCCAGTAACCACATACAACAATGCCGGGCGTGGAGACTCACGCCCACCCACAATCAGAACCACATATCACAGTGCCAGGCATGGTGGCTCATGCTTGTCATCCCAGCACTTGGGAGGCAGAGGCAGGAGAATTGCCATGAGTTTGAGGTTCGCCTGGGTTATACTACATAGTGAGCTCAGGGCCAGCCTAAACTACAAAGCAAGACCCTATCTAAAAAAAAAAAAAAAAAAAAAAAGAAAAGTAAGAAATATCTGTAGAGTAGCCAGGGCCAATAGTTCAGTAAAGCTCACCACTTTCCACCATAAAAGGGAGAAAGCCCTTTCTTTGCCTTGGCTTTTTCAAGAGCACCCATCTTTGTAGCTATCTAACTGAAAACAGGGAACGTCAGCTTTAACTTTCTTGCAATTAAATTTAAAGTCACACACATCAGACCACCACTGTATCTTCCAAAAGAAATCTATGGTGGGAGAAGCTACTTTTCTTGAGTTTTGAGAGCTACAAAGTTAATGAGTCTCTCCTTAAATTACATACTTTGTAACCTGCACTGTGCATAAAGCATATTATGTAATTTACTTGTAAAAGCCCCGTGGGGTTGGATGTTGCCATTCTCTTTACAGTTGAGGACATTGGATGGAAGAAGTTCCTTGGCATGGCCAGGCACATATGCAGCATTCGTGCAATAGATTCAAGTTCCTATGTTCATGTTCTCAACCACTCTATCATGTGCTTCCACAGGGTCTTACAGGCCTGCTAATACTTTAAACTATAAAATGCTCCACTCCTGCTCCTCCTGGTCTTGCTAAATTTCCTACACTGGCCTAAAATTTGATTCTCTGAGACTATAGGCATGTGCTACCTCTCCCAGCAGCTTATGCTTTCTTTACTAGATGACCATTCAGCGGAGGTACTTTTGAGAGCAAAGAAGTCATTCCTAGACCCTTTATCTTTGGAGACAGAGTTTTCTCCTGTCCTGAAAAATGACATCACCGATAAGATCTCAAACTCAAACATGTGGATATGAGTGAAAGTGATCTGAAGACTCTCTGTTTGACTTGACAGCACTGTAGCATAGTTAAAGTAGTATGGGAAGTTAAAACACAAAAGGTCAAGCAAAGAAAAAGACTAAAATTTGTTGAACATGCTCTCTTCAGATAACTGGTATACTCTTCAAGTATACCTTTGCCTTTCCCTTAAACATGTCACATGTGTTTAAGATCATTAGCTCTTCTATTCCTAACAGCCTATATGCATACAAAGTTCTGAAGAGATGTTAACAGTTATAAAAAGAAAAATAATTAAAAAGGGCAAATGACAAAATGATACAAGTTGAAATGTTAGCTAAAAGTTATTTGGCCATTGACATGGCCAAATTTATTATTGGCTCATCAGGAGTTATTTGGCTCATCAGGAATATTTGTAGACGTGTAGCAATGAATATAAATGTGTATGAAAACTCTCTCTCTCTCTCTCTCTCTCTCTCTCTCTCCATATATATTTGCCAAATAAAAGACAGATACAGGAAAAAAGGAAAAGAAAGGTACTGTAGGCTAGGGATTTAGTTTATTGGTTCTAGTGCCTATACTGCAAGTGTAAGGTCCCAGGTTCCATCTCCAGTAACTACATACAGCAATGCCAGGAGTGTCACTCACACCTACCAGCAATCAGCACCACATACCACAGTGCCGGGCGTGGTGGCTCATGCCTGTAATCCCAGCATTCGGAAGGCAGAGGCAGGAGGATTGCTGTTTTTGGTGGCCTGAGCAGGAGCAGCTGCAGCTCTGCACTCAGGCTTCGACAGTCCCTTCGCTACACCATGGAATGGCAGCATGATGCACACTTGAACTGTGCTGCACGCCTGTGAGCACAGAGTGTGGGCTTTCACTCCACAGAACAGATGTGGGCACACCTGCTCAGGGCCTCTGCTTCTTCATCTGGTCCTTTTCATCTCACCTTAAACTAAGATTTTCACAATATGAAATTTTCATGGAAATTGCCTTCAGCATAATAACTAGGAGTAATTTATCTGATAAAAGAAAGTCAACAGCGAGTACAGTATAATTTGTGTGGTGACAAATTGTACCCGTCCCTCCTAGAAAGAAAGGACACTGCTGTGCATGGAGTGGATCAGGGCAGGGTCAAGTAGAAGCACTTGCGTTTAATATACATCTCCCAGAAACACCCCTCTGTCCTTTCAGAAGATAGATGCAAATTATACCTAATAAAGTTATTATAAATAATTGCCACTTCTCCTCTCCTGCATACTCACTGAGTTTGAAATAGAAGAAAAGGCAGTTATGAATGAGACACCTATAAATTATGAATTAGGAGATGTCTGATGTAGCACTCCTAATTTTCACCCAAGTCAGAAATGTATTTTCAAAGATTAATACTATCAGTTATGAAATATGAGGTCAAAGACACTCAGAGCTTTAGCCAGTCAGGTCCAGAAATGGGATATCTAGAATGTCCTGAAGATCTCTCCAGAGCACATGAAGGGGTGTCTGCTGAAATGTCACAGGAAAGGTAAACAGAGAGGTGTTTATTTTTCACAGGAAAATAACTAGAAAAAAATAAGCATAAATGTTACGAAAAGGAAAGCAGTTGTCTGTAGTATTATGTGCAGAAATATCTCATGATGAAATATAAGAATCATTTATTCCAACATTGCTTATGGAAAACTGCAGCACAGGTCAAGCCTGAGCCATATGAGAAAGATCCTACCAAGAAGGGTATATATACCATTATAGCAGCTTCTCCCTGCCTGATTGGCTGGCACACCGGAAATGACGAAGGGCCCTTGGTATGCTTAGGGAACTGTGGGAGGCCCTAGAGCCCTGGACCAGTGTAAGACAGGATGGTGGGAAGCTGCCTCCTAGCAGTGGCACCTAGACTGCCTCAAAACCCTCTGTTGAAGGCTGGCTCTGATTATGGAGCAGTTTGTGAAACAACAGGCATATTTTTTTCACTTTGCTCTTTGTTTCTGTTAGGGCAAAGAGAAGGCTTAGGTAAAGCTGAGTGCCAGACAGGGCCAAGATAGAAAACTGTTTGGAGAAGTGCTTCCAAGAGGTTGGTGTCCAAGAGGTTGACTCAGCAGGAGTCAGAGTAAGCTGTGGACAGAACAGGATGATTCAGATAAGAAGGATACAGGGCCAGGGCTTTAGCTCAATGGTTCCAGCGTCTGCCTGGCAAGCGCAAGGTCCTGAGTTCGACCCCTGGTAACACATATCACAATGCCAGGTACAGTGACTCATGCCTGTAAGCCCAGCAAGTGGGAGTCAGAGGCAGGAGAATTGCTGTGAGTTTGAGGCTGGTCTGGGCTACATAGTGAGTTCAGGGCCAGCCTGAATTACAAAGTGAGACCTTGTCTCAAAAAACAAAAACAACAAAAAAAGAAGGATACCAACAAGGAGGCTGGGCAAGATAGGAGGACTAGAGAAGAGCAGGCCACATACACTCACCTGCTCTATGAGTCAGGACCCAGTGATGGGCTGTTTTACAGATGGGCCACATGACTGATAAGTGACTGGTCTACAGCCTGCTAGTTTGCAAGCCAGTATCAAGCCCAGGGGTATAGAGGATTAGAAAACCCTGGAGGAAAAGAGTAGATGTTGTCTAAAGGGTGCAAAGTTTCAGCATTCCAAAGAGACCTAAATATTAAAAAGACACTAATAGACAATATGGGAAAAAATTTTTACCAGCTGTTTCTCAGACAAAGGGCTACTATCTAGACTATAGAAAGAGCTTAAAAACATCAACCCCCCC